>VUQG01006546.1:0-24787 GCA_015106755.1 Etia nguti | reverse complement strand
AAATCTGATATTTTAATCTGTCCATCTAACTCTCACTAATACAAAAAGAGACACATCTGTACAGTCCAGTGAATCCTCTCAATTCAATTAGGATTTCTCAGTTCTTTCATTTTCTTCTACATCATTAATTTCATACAGCACATTTTGTATCTTTAGAATGCCTCATCACATGCCTACATACTGGGGAGACCTGGTAACCTCCAGTCCTCCATCCTACCTACCCACGCAAGCACACACCTCCTCGACCTCACACTTCCTCTTCAAGGCTCCTTCAGTTCCACTCATTTCTTTCCACCCTTTTTTCCCCCACTTTCTTTCTTTATAAAAGCGCCAGTGCTTGCTAATCTGTCAATCAGATGTTGTCCTGTTGTAGCGATGATGGGGGTCCGTGACGGTGTCCCACACACCTCCTGCAGCTCGCAGCTCGGCGAGTGGCTCGATGATTAACCAGGCAGGTAGTGAGTCAAACTGCTGACAGCATAAACACACTGACAGCTGATTTGAAAGACAATGGTCCCACTCCCTCCACTTAACTTGTCATGGCAGTCAAAGCACCTTCTCACTAAACCTGTGACATATTAGGGAAAGATGGAGGGAAACACTGGTTTATAGCATCACACTCATAAATGGTCACACATAAACAAAACAAAAAAGAAATACTTATAAGCATTTCCAAAGATTGGTAAGTGCTTATGTTTGCACAAAAAAAATATAATAAATTATTCTAATTATAAAGAACAACTACTGAATAGTTGATAACTGTAAAAAAAAAAAAATGCAACTCAAGATGTAAGAATGGAAACTGGTTGGTCACCAGAGAAAGATTTCCATATTACCTCTTTCAACTGTATCTTCAAAAGTGAAGGCCAGAAACAGCAGCACAGCATTTCCTTGTCTCTCCCGGATTAATAGTCCAAGACTTCCCAATTATTAACCATGTCTGTTTTGTACCATTCATATTCAAAGCTATTTGCCTCCCTACACTTCCTGTGCTTTGTATTTTTGAGTCTTTACAGGAGGGAATGGACGATGCAGGCAGATCTGTCAGTCAAACCGCAGCCCCCGACCACCGGTCGCTGCCCAACAAACTGTCGTCCATATAGCTCCGTCGGCTTCGGTACCTCCTCGGCTCAATGAGTAACCAACCTGCAGGTAGTGAATCAAACTGCTGACAAGCACATGAAGGGGACCAGAGGGGTGGGGAGAAGGGGACTGTGTAGGTGGATTGATAGAAAGATGAAAAGGGAGGGGAGGATAGGGATGACAATGCCATTATTTCATAGCCCACCTTGGTGACGTAACCTTTAACTTTGCATAAAAAGATGGGTCCCTTTCCTGTTGGTCCAGCCACACTTTTTCCCGTTTTCGCATTATTTCCCCCCCTCTCGCTTCTCTAAGTGGCAAGCTTTTATGGGCTGTCCCTGTCTCTCATCTTGTCTTCTTAGACAGATGAGTGCTGTCAGTGCTGTCATCACTGCCCAGCTAAACATTAATGACTCTCTTGCCTGACAAGTGTTGGCGGGACAGAGAAGAGGTGAAAGGGGGACGCCTCTGGACAAAACAAGGAATGAAAAGGAGAAGTGATGGCTTTATCTGCTTGACAGATTCTCTTTTGTCTCTCTGAACTTGTGTATATGTATGTGTCCCATCAGCAGATTCTTGGCTTGACATGACGGTTTTATTGCCCTGTTTTTCTTCCCCTCTGAGGAGATGAACCTCTTTGTACTCCCATTGCCCCTCATCCTTCCTACTGGCATTGCTGACATTCCTTCAAGCATCTGTGTGTATGTGTGAGTGTGTGTGTACATATGTACATATATATATATATATATATATATATATATATGTGTGTATATCTACACACGCAGGCTTGTGGTGTAGTTTCGAGGGTCATGTTTGTTTCCTTCATATCCTCATGTGCTTTCTTGAAGACAGCATCCTGAACTTTGATGTTGGCACCAGTAATAGTGATGACAGCAGGTCACAGTGAAAACTCATCCCAGAGGGACGGGCAGTAAGAGGAGAAAAGAATGGCCAGAGCAGAAGAGGTGGAAGTTAAATGGAGGCAAGGTCTCTGCCAGTAAACGGATCTGTGCAGTTTGGATGTTGGGACAACTTCATGCCATGTCATGCTTTCTCCAAAGAGATATAGTATGGATATATTTTACTTCTGTCCTTCCGCTCAGTTCTTCCTTCCTTCTGTGGTCACTCTTTCCACTCTTCCACTTCTCTCTGTGTCTCTCACTCTTCGTGTTGTCACTCAGGCCTATCGCCTCTTTTTCCTGCTTTCTTTTGAATTATTAACTCTCTAGCTCACCGGAGTGAATGGGTACTGCTGACTAGACGCAGCATAGATCCAGCTTCTCAAACACCCACATTACATTGCTGGTGCCCTCACCCCTATGCACATTCACACACAACCAAATGCATGCGTACACAACTATCTGTTTATTAATATGACTAGCTGGTAGTTGAAAAGAGAGATAAACACACGTGTGTGTGTTTCTTCCCTGCATTCCTTTACTGTAGAGCTGCAGGCCCCCTGTGGAGCAGCCGCCCACTCGCCCTCCTTACTTCTCCCCAGGCAGCCTCTATCTCTTCTGGGTTCCCGGAGCAATGATTAACCTGGTTCTGATCAATGCTTCTGCTGACTCTGATACATCACTGGTGCCTTGCAGCTGCCATGTAAAGGAAGCGTCAAGTCTGTGCTGCTCATGACAGAGTATATCCACTCCATCACTTAGATCAGGACATGCACTCAGACACACAAATGCACACGTACACTGCACTTTTTAGTTGTTCTGGTTATGTTTCATGTATGCAGTATATTTTATCTTGGTGTTTGGTTTAAGGAACTGGTGTTGGTTATTTGAGATGACACAAACGAAACCACATTTAAAACTAGAGGAACTTTGGCCAGTGTTTATAGCTGAAAGGTAAAATCTGTTAATTATTTCAGGCCTTTAAATGGGAGTGAGTTTCTCTGCTAAACTTGGGAGTCGGGATGTTATTTTACTAAAATACTTTTTTTGTGTGTGTAAGCAGTTTATGAGGAGGAACATAAAGAGCGCTTAACAGAACAGAGTGAGATAAACATAGAAACAGAGAACAGAATAAAAAGAAGAACGAAGAGAGGGACCGTCGCTCATCACCCGGCGGTCCTTTACCTCGACAGCAGGGGGAAGACCTGATTTCCTGAAGATGACAGGAAACACAATAGCAGAGTGTTCTGTCAGCACATCCTTCTCAGAGAGCCAGGTTAATGATTCTGCAGCCACAGCTGAGCTGGAGAGAGGGATGAGCGGTGGGAGGAATGGGGAAGAGAAAGAGGTGGAGGGAGCTGGCACTCAGCTACACTTAGGCCCTCATTACAGCTGTATTAGGAATGATAGTGTGTTTTTGTCATTTTAATTACCTTTAATCTGATGTCTTCATACTCGGGCCGTTCATTAATGAGGCAGAACAAAAACTACACGTCACACGTGTTTAGCTTGTATCCGTGCTATCAGTCACACAGTTAACATGGGAAAAATGTTCAGTGACTTCAAGAAGAGTGCTGCTGCTCAGCATAAAGTTGAAATAATTGGCGAAGAACAATTATGGAACATTTCCCCTATATTCTCTACTGCATTATATATATATATACTCTGCATTAGATCAATTAGCATTAGACTCTATATTAAAAAGTAAAATGATTTTTGGGAACCACTTCTCTTAAACCTCTTAAATACAGTGTTTTATTATTTAACATAATATAAAAATAAACTTAATGTGAAAGTTGCTCTACAACAGGGCTGTCAAACATAAGGCCTGGGGACCAGAACTGACCCGAAAAAGATTTAAATCAAGCCCACTGGACAGCTTTGGAAAATGTAAAGGAGAGCTGCCATTTTTTTTTTTTTTTGCTGTATTTTCATACGTTTTACAGCTTTTCCTCCTGATAAAAACTTCCCTCTTAACATTTCATAAAACTTCAAAGTAAATGAAGTAATATACACAGTTAAATGACAGAAAAAAATCCTGTTTTTCACTGTGTTAAAACATTTTTTTTTATAATGGGTCCACAGTTTTAAAAAAAAAATAGAGCATTTTCTTTAAAATTAACAGAAACTTTCTGTGTTATAATTACAGGACAGTCTGGGCAATAAGCTACCAATTTTACATATTTCTTGCAATTTAAGCCCAAAGATTCGTACTCACAGATTTACTACAAGAGTATTTCTTTATCGTGTAGAAAAAACTGAGATATACTGTTGACACTGAACATTTATTTTTCTTATATTAAAAGTCTAGTTACATTTCTTTACTGAAAGGTCAGTTTCACCAGCCTGGCCCTCACAAAGAGGGCTGTATGTGGCCAGTGATGTAAAATGAGTTTGACATCCCTGCCCTACAATGGGAGGCAAAAACCACAGCAACATTATGCTTATGCACAGAAATATTCAGTACTAAGCTGAGTAATTAATTAATGTTTTTTTTATTTGGTGGGGTTCACTGTTCATTCCCAGTTTCCTCATGATATTGTATAATAATGCATGTAAGAAATTTCAATTTATACTTTTCAGCTCATTTCATAATATCTATTTAGAATAAATTTTTATACACATGCATGCATGAGCCTTAAATTTTAGTTTTGTTTTTTTTTAACTTTGTATCTGATTAGAGTTGTAATTTGAGTTTTGTTGTTTTTGATGAATTAATTGGTTTACAGTAAACAGAAATGGGAATATGTCGAAATTAACGAATACTACTGTTAGAGTAGTATATGCTAATGGGCCTGTGGTGGTCGGGGGTGAGGGGTGCCTACACCCCTCGTCTCAATACCGCGACTCAGTTAAAGTATTAACCAACTGCTGCTTAACAATATTGCTGACTGGTGTGCGGAAACAGGAGGGATCAAAGTTATCATGTAGAGGAGAAAGGTGCCTTTCACCATGCCTATACAGCCTGTCCACTCCATCTTACCAGCCCATTCAGAGCGGCTACCAAAAGCAGCACTTTAGACACTCCCATCCTCCCACTCCTCACCTTCCTCATTCTACTCTCATTTTTTATTCCTCATCCTTTATTTTCACACTTCCTCTTCCTGCTTTTCCACACTCACCACTCCTTTGTGAACATAGTTTTAAATAATTATTTATTTCCATCAGAAAATCATCTGCATTTCCCTCCCTTCGCATGCTGTCCATCCATTTCTCCATCTGTCACCTGGTGGAGTAATCACATCCACATTTGATAAGGCTGGTTAGGTGGGTCATAAAAAGTTTATGCTTGTGATGCTGGAGTCTCATTTATTATCCCTGCTAATGTAGCAGTTGGGAGTGGGAGGAGGGGGAGGACAGAAAGAGTGCGAGTGGTTGAGAGAGCCACCGCATTAAGGGATCATTACTCCTCTATAGGCTCTGTCCATAGCTTTCAATGCTAGATAGGTCCTCTTTATGCTTTATGGCCTTGATGAATCCAGTACGCTCTGTATTTAAGTGTTCAATAGCCACTAGGAGTTCGAGACACTTACCTCACAGGAGGTAGTTACCATTCTGTAACCACAACATCACTGCCTTAAGCCCTAATGCTTGTGTGTATTTCCCCTACATTTACTTCAGCATTAACTGTGCTGGCTTTTAATTCACATTGGTCAGTTAGAAGAGTGATTCATCGCAGTGGACACCACTGATGGTGACTAAACAGACACTGACTTCATGAAAAGTTCTATAGTCTGTTGATTTTTAAGCAGGTTTTTGTGTGATACTGCAACTTTACAAGGCTTAACGTCAAACCAGCTGCATTTCCTGGGGGCATGAAGTGTATTAAATAATATGAGTGGTACTGTTTGTTTCTTATTGTGATCAAATCCAATGAAAAATGCAAAAACTAGCAATAAAACTATCTTACGAAAAAAGATTATTTGTGTATCCAAATTCCATCACACATCCTCCAGCTGCTGTAAATACTCAACAACAAAACAATTGGACATGTTTTCTCCTTTTTCGAAAAAATCCACAATGCATTGTTGTTTGGGAAATTAAAGAAAATAGAATACAAAATGTCTGTGGCCATCTTTTAAAGACAACTAAACATCCGTGCTTTTTGCAAGCTCCTGGATTTTACTGGTGCATTTGGAGAAGTTACGAAAAGAAATACGAGGGCACATAGATATCCACAAGGAAACTCACATTCATGCTTTAATGACGAAATTTCTGTCACCTGGACCCAGAGACTCACATTGTCGCAGAGGCGAGATGGACAAACACATTTTTTGCTGACAGCGGGAAAAACAACAAAATATTGTCATCCTTACACTTTAAATATAACTAAAACTTTTTCTCATGTTAAGATTGAGATGATTCTAGATTTTAAAACATAATGACCAAGCAAAGGAGATAAAATGTATGGTTTGTTTATTAAAAAAAATAAAAATAACATGACGATAAGGTGCAGATGGGACGGCGAGGGTGTGCAGGTATGTATGAGTATTGGGGGGGGCTGAGGCTACCCAGAGGTATAGATAGTGATAGATTGGCTTGGGAGAACTGCGATTCAGATCCACTCATCAAGATTGATGTTCTGCCATTGTGCTTTAAGTGCAATTAAATTGGCCCCTGTGTTAAAAAGCCCAGCCGATAACATGGCTGAAGCTGAGATTACGCTACATTTCCCTTGCGCTTTCCTCCACCTGCATTCCTGCCACAGCCACTAAGACATTTGCTTTACATTTTCAGCCCCCACTGGACAGAAATTTTCATCAGGGAACATCCTGACCCATTCATCAGCCCTGATTTACAACTTTATGTACAGCCTGTGTTTTTTTTTCCATATAGCCCACAAAGTAGTTTTTCAATCAATGCCCCCTAAAAGTTTTTAATCACTTTCTGGTTGTTGCCTTACCACAGAATTGATCAATTGTACATTAGTGCATGTTTAATGTGTAATAATGTACGCTCATTACTGAGGGGAAGGAAGTTTAATGTCTTCATGAACAATTCTAACATAACTCATCTCTGGCAGTCAAGTTGACAAGCCCGCCTATTTAGCCATAAAGCAATATTCTGAACTAAGGACAAGGTCACTGCTTGTTTTCACTTCTGCAGCAGTGAACACTGACTAGTCACAGATACACTTTTGATCAAAACTGTGAACTCTGGAAAATCGCTCTTACTTGTCCAACAGCATGCGCGCTCAATGATGTTTTCATTTTTCCGCTAAATGGGAATATTTGCAATAATTCAAATTGAATGTCGATCACGGGCCAATCCATCTCTCTTTCTGTCCCAGCCTCCATTCTGCCACAGGCCTCACCCACCTCTGTCAGTGTCAAGTTGTTAACCCCATGTCAACAGTGGCGCAGGGCGTATTTGGACCCGGTTGATGGATGGGTCTTGGTGGACTTGTCCCACACAAACATATTCTCAGCGTCAGCTGAGAGAGGTGTAGCGCGCGTGTGTGTCAAACCCTCCACCCACACACACATACACAGGTCCTTCCCCGATCAAGTCTCCGAACTCAGTCAGTACGGTGCCCCTCTCTGTCACCTACTGACACCCAGTGTCTCCAGTTTAGACCCAGATGGGTGGAGCACTGACCCCACTGTCACAGACAAGGGAAAAGATTTTTTTCTCCTCCAAATGCTAAACTTGACCCATGTCCTTTGCATTACTACATTTTGCTTGTGAGGGCTTGACATCCTGTCCCCTTAACAAACCACTAAAATGAACATTGCCAGCTCTCCCCAAGGAAAACATGTAATAATCAAGAGGAGGACCATTACAAATTAGCATGATTATTTTTTTTGTCATCATAATAAGCATTTCTCAGATCACTTATTGCAGTTGTGTTCCTTTTTTTATGTGTAAATGTATAGGTTTTTGCTTAAGTTTAAGATAAACGTCTATTGACACTTTAAGTTTTACTGATTTGTGAATGGTTTTAGAGAATTAAAAGCAAAATTGCGAAGGCGGTCATCATAAAATACAAATTATATAATTTTTAAAAAAGGCTCAGAGAAAATCTTTAGCGCATGTTTGTCTTTTTTTTAATCTAAAACATAAGCCTGCTATCAAATTGATATATCTCTTTCATGCAAACAAAAGAGAAAAAGCAGCTGCAACAGTACAACACCCTTTGCTACTGAACACATGGTTTGGGGCAGAGATGGCATTGGGACATGACTGATCACTCATCAATATCACGAGTTCATCCAGCAACATTAGTCATCTGCACTGCATCCTGTCACTCCACACAGCTGCTTGCCGTCTCTCCCCTCCACCTCTCATTTTTCTCTTTCTGCCCAACTTTCTCTGTTCTTTTTATACCTCTCACCAAATGTGCCCAGCTTCTAAAGCATTCCTGTCATGGTTTTATGGAGGCTGAGGGTGAAAATAGGGTAAATAAAAAGGAGGAGAGGAGAGTGCTGCGGCTCGTACGTAGGCGGGCGAGTTCAGATACATGTCATTTGTTCTCTTTTTGCTTTTTGGAGCGGGGGGTTGTCATAATGTGTTGCGTTGTCTACTATGACTGGGAGGGTCAGATTAACCAGGATTCTCTCTTTGCTTTGGTCCCCTCACAGGGCACAATGACAGAGGCGATCCATCACTTCTGTCCCTAGCAGAGTGGGGGTCAGTGGGGGTGGAGGCCATAAGGCTGGCTCTGGCTCTGGCTGGCTGATGGAGGGTTGTGGGGAACAGGATGGGCCTGGTTAAACTTTAACCAGCTCTCATCCTACACACTGAAGACTGCATTAAGACACCATTCTCTCCTGTGGGAGAGTCTGATGTTTCATCAGCCTGGGATCCATGACCCCCGCCCACTGGGACCCCATCTCGCCCACTCATGGCCTGGCGCCCACCTGCCTCCATATGGATCACCAAACTTTTGGCCATAGTGTGGGAAGTAAAGAAGAAACATGGCTCTGAGGTCCCGTCTTGATGTATATAGGGCAATTGGCTATATTAACCTAGCCCTCTGCACGCGCCATACAGCCCTCTGATATACTAACCATGACTTCATATTCAAAACAGTGTTGCCTCCTTGGCTGTGGCACTGTCGCAACCAGTGTCAACACATTTTCACAGTGGATCAATAGCAGTAGTCAGGGGTTAGTCCTGGGGACACCGTGGTTACGCTATGAAAAATGATGGGTGGCCTTTTGATAGTCATTTAATACACAGTTGCACACTTTGATGGAATTTGGCAAAAGCTTCTCCCTGGTGAGTTAACAATGCGTACTGAAAATCATATTTCCATGGCGGCCCATTCAATCTTATCCCCCTGTTCCAGGAAAAATTGCAGTGACAAATGGGAAGTGAGCGCACTGTGGGTGGCTGTGGGTCACATCAGGTGCAGAGCAGGTTGGAGGTGTTATAACCCAATGTGTTCCTGTTCACTGGTCCAATCATCTTCATTGATTGAGCCAATGATTGAGAGGGTCCTACCCTTATTTTATGAACAGAAGGAGTTGAAGGTTGAAGTGGATAAAGCATGAAGGAAAATGGTGACTACAGAATACAGGAATATAATCTCCTCACTCAATGTTTTAGGCGTCTGCCTCATCATTACCATTTTTGTCACTTGTTTTATGTGTTATACACATATCAATGTAGAAGTGGATTAGCCTGTATTTGTGCATTATGACCATGATAGTGTGAGTCATGTGACAGCCTGATTAAATTAGTTCTGATGATGTGACCTGGCATTCCATGCATACTTAATAATGCAGTAATTTCCCAGTTGACAGGGAGAGAGCGAGGCGGTGACACTCTGAGGGGACAGGGGCATGACATTTGGAAAGTGGTTGAGTGGGAGGGGGAGTAGACATTTTGAAGAAAAACATGAGGGGCAAGGAAGGCGTAAGGTGCTGCTGGGTGGAAGATAGCAGAAGTGAGAGGCTTGAAGTGAGAAGGAGGGGAGCTGTCCATTTGTACAAACCTAAGAATCTGTCATGTGTCGGTTTGTGTTTTCTTCACTGCAACGCTGAGGTGGTTTTGACAGCCCAGACTTTCTCTCCTCCATCCATGCTGCAAATGACATTACGGAAATTGTGTTTGAAGCGTTGCCTAGGCCAGGGACTCCTGGGAAACTGGCTAGGTCACAGAGGTCAGGTAGACAGGCAGGAAGAGCTTGAGAAACAGGAGCAGGTAAACAGTTAGAGGAAGAAAGCAGGTCAGAATGAACATGAGAAAGACAAAATTTATAGTATAAAAAAATCTGTAACAAAAAATAAATAATACAGATATTCAGGAAAAATATAGTTTTAAAAACAGGTTAAACCATTATAAAGATTTTTTTAAAAGCAGTTTCACAAAAAAATGAGCAGAGACCCCATTTTTTTCTTAACCAGACGCTAACTCACCTGGGCTGAGATGTACAGGAATTACTCCTTCCAGCATATATACACAGCTGTGTCTAAGATTTGCTACTCTTAGTCTCTCCGGGCATGCTCAGCCCTTAAATATTTCAGTAGCAGAAATGAACTACACTCTCAGGGGGTCAATCCTGTGCCTGATTGCCCTGGTCTGGCGTTTATTTCCTGGGTGCATCCAGGACAACCTGGACCAGGCTACGGTCTCCACTTTGTGGGTCTATAGATCCCCAGCATTCACTAACAAGGACCAAGGGAGCAGCAGGACCAAAGCTCCTCTGTAAAGCACAATTACAAGGTAAAGGCAGGATTTTGTGCTGTTATATGTGTGATTTTCCCTTTTACAGCTCACAATCAATCTTTAATGAGCCACTGAATATTAACTGGATTTGTAGGAGCAGAGTGTCAACTCCCATGAGTGTAAGCTTGAGGCACAAGGTTTAGCGACAGTGAGGATGGAGGGGGGGCCGGGGAGTGTTTGCAAGTTGGGGGTAGAATGTTTAACATGAGGTTTATATGCAAAAAGTGGATTTAGTCAATTATAATTACAATCATTCACCACAGGGAGGACAACCAGGGTAATTGTAGTCTTAGCACCCCCCTTGAAGCCACTACAGTAACAGTGCATTACAATGGGACAAATACTGGTTCAAGAAGGATGGGGACAAAATACAGTACAGATTTGAGAGATTTTAGAATTTAAATATCAGTAAAATCACAGATCTGTAACTTCAGTTGCTGATTAATAACATTAACTACAACAGAGCCCCTTGTCTGGTCCCTCAAACAGGCCTCTTCATGCCCAAAGCACAGCCTAGGCCCTGAAGCAGGCCCAAGGTAACTCTCAAGACCTTAACCCCCTGCCAAGCAATCCTTTTGTCATTGCACTGCCTGCCACTGATTAATGGATGTAGTCTTGTGATCAGAAGACTGGGATGTGGCTGAGGTTCTGATCTTTCTGTGTCTGGGAGCTAAGATAGGTCTAGCGGACTGAGACAGATTAGGCCTTGATGCTGACCCCTATAGAGAGACCTCTGGGGTGGAGTAGCATGCCGGGGGGCCTGGGGATAATAGGACCCCTCTCTCACCTTTTAAAAGAGAACATGTTTATAGCTACTTAGAGGAAATTGATTTGATTGTGCCAGAAACGTATGTGTGAACACCTCTTGGCACTTTTATTGGCTATTTGTCTTTTAAGTCACAGCTGGAGGAATTTATGCCCACATAGGGGTTTAAGAGAGTGGGTGGACTGGCTGTGTGCTTGTGTGTTTAAGAGAGTAAATATTAAAATGTGTGAGCACATACATGCATGTGTACATGTGGGTGCCATACATGAAAGCAGGTCACAATAAGCGATGCACTGAAGGTGCACTTTAACTCTGTGTCTATCATTAAGCATCAACCCCAATGACTACAAGCACATAATGGAGGCACTGGTGGAAATAAAACAACAAGATTTGTTGGAACACATTAATTCTCTGAATTGATGTCAACAGGCAGCTACTTTTCCCTGCTCATGTTCTCATGCTCCCGTCTCTACTATTAAATGACAAATGTTGGAACACTGCCGTTCAGTCTGTGGGAATGTTTCAGGATTTTTCAATTTTATCTGTATGAATGTTAGGAGCACTGACTCATTCAATACATTTAATCTGCAACTTCCTTTGTCATAACAGACACGTGGCACCACTTTTGTTTACTATACAGGGACACATCGTACCCACTCCTCCTGTCATCTCATCTCATTCTGTCAGTGCTCAGTTCTACATATACCAGATTTTTTAAGCTTTCCACTTAGTTCTGTTTTACATGTAACTCATGAAATTTTTCCAAGTGGAAATGTTGCAAACTCTGTGTTTATTAACAGTGGCATGGATAGTGTTTTTTAGATTAATAATTCTCACATGTGAATGTGAACATAAATGGCTGTCTCTATGCATCAGCCTTGTGGGTGTTCAGCAGCCTGGTCAGGGTGTATCCTGCTTCTTGTTTAATGTAAGTGAGGCTCAGCTCCACAGACCAATTACATCCTTTCAGGATGATTATATCTAGCTAAAATACTTCATGTGTAGTTATTTATTGTGATTTTGCCCAGTTGTTTATAAAGGTTATTCAACTACTGCCATCAATATAAACTAGAAAAAGAGGGCAAACGGCCTGCAGAGGTACAATAATCAGCTCTGAATGTAAAATAATAATAACATGCACCAAGGATCTCTGTCATCAGAGCACATTACATTTTTTTGTGAGTGATGTCATAGCAAAGTGAAAGAGCTTGTGTGGCGAGATGATGGATTGAAAGAGTGCAGATGACGAGCGCGCACTCTAGGGGAAAAACACAGAAAGAGAGTGGTTGCTTAAAACAGCCTAATCTATGCAAATGAAAGAATTGTATCTAATGGTAATTGATTTACTTTGATACATGCATTCACAGCTAAAGTTGTAACGTGCTGATGTACGGTCCATCCACCTCAGCTGCATTAAGACAAATCAAATTCATCTGCCAAATGTTTCTTTCTCTGCTGCCATCCATCAGCCTCATTGCATCACTGCTGACAAAACCAGTATGTGTTTGTTGCAGGCTGCATGTGTGTCCTTGCACGTGTCTGTGTGGATTTAGTGTTTACATTTGACATGATACTCATTTTAAATGTTTCTACACAAAGTTCAGATTTAAACTCACTGCACACATGAAAAGTAGTCAAACAAAAGGAGAAGGAGAGCAAGAAACAAACATTTGAGATCTAATGTCTTTCATCAAGACATGGATCTGTATAGTTGCTTTTTATTTGTATGCAGTATTGGCTCTATTATGTTACAGTTAAAAGGGCTACAAGCTTGTGTTTATGTTAATGATGACATGTGTTTGCAAGTATGCCTTCACACTGCGGCTCAAATCTATTTAAGTCATAGTGTATGTTAATGTTAATGTTAGTGTGTGTGTGTATGTGTGTGTGTGTGTGTGTGAGAGAGAGAGAGAGAGAGAGAGAGAGACAGAGAGACAGAGAGAGTTATTTGGCCATCCCCAGGGGGACAGGGCTTCTGCTCCTCTCTCTTAGGTAATGGAAGCAATGTGTCCATAATCCCAGTGAATGGCTAATAAAAGAGAGTAGCGCCTTGGGCCTGTTCCCTCAGCAATATTATGGCTGGGTATTAAACTGAGTGCTTGTGTAATACTGTCAAGTCACTGTTTTCTCAAACGCATTTCATGTGCACTTCATTTATTCATTCTGTTCTTGCTTATCTCCTTATTTGCAAATGAAATCAGAAGTGTTCTTTATGGCGGGATATTGTTTTCATCGATGTGAAAGCTGTTTGTAAAATCTTGGATGTGCGAATCATCAAATCGCTGGCGCTGAATCCTTCTAGTCACCCGAGGCACTTGTGAACGCCGCCTTAATGGAATCCAAACGCTGCTTGAATACTAATAAGCCATGACACCTAACCCGCAGCCCTCCACCCGATACCCCTGTGCTCTCTTTAAACACTCTTTAATGGCTGTGTTAGTGTTATACAAGACGCTCATTAGACACTTTAATTGGTTTGGTTCATCTTGACAGCATTGTTGATTGGCTGAGCCAGACTACGAAGTTAGTTTGGTGGTTTGTGGGGGGTCAGTGGTAGGGTGCTGTTGTTGACTAATTTGGTCATAGTGGACCCAGTGTCCAGGCAGAGGTGGTGATTAGGATGGGTGTTGGCTGGGGAGGTCTCCTTGTGGCAACATGAGGTCATAATGTCCTGTGACTTACTTGCGAGGTTTATGAACATCAAGGACAGGATGGAACTCTCTGTGTGTACTAAACAGCAGACAGCTGAGTTTTTAAATGAGCAACCCATGGTTTGTATTGATTGTAGCAGTCTGTGGGGATGATGTCACTTTGCCTGGATCTGTTATCATGGCTGTTATTGGTGTTTGGAGAGGTGCGGTTTTGATGATTTCTGACATCAGTGGTTTATAGATCAAAATTAAAAGGTAAGTCCAGCTGTATGTATCACAGTCTGTTGTGTTACAGGAAAATGCTCTAGCATGCATGGAAAAAGGTTAGATGAAAGCCATCTTAGGCTTGCTAAGGAACTGCATGTAATGTAAGATTTGGCTAAAGACTACAAGTTCCATTTCTTTGTTGATTTTCTTAACAACTTATCTAACAGAGGCACACAGTGTGGTTGAAAGCTAACCCTGCTGTCTTAGAGCAAGAGAGAAGGTAGAATATGATAGCCACAGATAGCCAGCACAGCTAGTACAGAAAAACTGATAATTCTCACTCACATACACAATTAAAATGACCAATTAACCTAACTTTGTGAGGAACCTGGAGAAACCGAAGAAAACCCATGCAGGCACAGGAAGAACTTGCAGACCGTATATGGAAAAACCCCAGACAGTGCTAACCAATAGGTCAAGAGATACAACAAAGCTCCTGCATGGGATGTACCATCGACAGTTAGAAGAAGAGGCTGACATGAAGAAATTCTACCACTGACTAGAAAAGGCCAACTTAAAGGACAGTACAGAGGCTCTCATCACAGACCCTGAGCACCTAAGACTGCAACTTGGTAGACTAAGTTGGCTATGGTAGACATCTTCCTCCATAAAGGCAGGAGTCAACAGGACCCAAGAAGTAGACTGTGGAAAGGTGCCCCGGAGACTACCCAACACACAGTAGCAGGATGTAAGATGCAAGCTGGGACCGCTTACACTGACAGGCACAGCTAAGTGGCTGAGATAGTGTACAGCAGCCGTCCCCAACCCCCGGGCCACGGACTGGTACCGGTCTGTGAGTCGTTCAGTACCGGGCCGCGAGAGTTGAGGCTCGGCTGTGAAATTTATGGTTTTCGGGGTTTTTCGGCCTTAGGGATAGCTCAGTAGGTAAAAGGGGTTGCCCCATGATCGGAAGGTTGGGGGTTCGAATCCACTGAACGGCTACCCTGAGGTACCCCTGAGCAAGGTACCGCCCCCACACACTGCTCCCCGGGCGCTACACTGGTGGCTGCCCACTGCTTCACTGAGTGAATGGGTTAAACGCAGAGAGGAATTTCCCCACGGGGATCAATAAAGTATACATTATTTTTTAATCGTTTTTATTGTTAACTCTGTTTCCCTGGGTCTTTTCCCGTGTGTTATGAATAAATCTTTTTTTGGTACTGGTACTGGTTTTATTTTGTTGTAATTATCCGCAACACCTTAAAGGCCGGTCCATGAAAATATTGTCGGACATAAACCGTGGCGCAAAAAAGGTTGGAGACCTCTGGTGTACAGGATCATCTGTGCAACATATAGACTAAAAATCACCAAGTTTTAATGGTAGATACCCCCAGTGTGGTTGAGAACGATAGGGCTCGGGTCCTGTGGGACTTTGGATTCCAGACAGACAAGCAGCTGCTTGCCAATCAACCAGACATAGTGGTGGTTGACAAGGAGCAGAAGACCACAGTTGTGTTTGGTGTGGCAATCCCAACACACAGCAACATCAGGAAGGGGGAGTACAAGACACCAGAGAAGTACCAGGGGTTGAAGGAACAACTGCAGCAGATGTGGGAGGTAAAGTCCAAAGTGGTCCCGGTGGTAACGGGAGCATTAGGAGCTGTAATCACCAAACTGAAAGAGTGGCTCCAGCAGACTCTAGGCACATCATCAAAGGTCTCTGTCCAGAAGAGTGCAGTCAGTCCTAGGCATAGGTTAGGTACTACAGAAAACCCTCAACCTCCGAGGCCTCTGTTAGAGGACCTGAGCTTGAAGAACCCACAAGAACACAAATACTGTGTTTTTAATGTTTTAAAAGTAAAATTCTCAATCAGCAAAGGGTATGTGCTATTCAGGTATTCTTGCCCATTGTGGCTATTAAATCATCTGTGCTGCTGATCCTGTCCTTTGTACAGACCGGAAAAACATATGGACCGAGGAAAAATTAACATTTTTACTGAAACCATTTTTCTTGAGTGGTTGATTTAATGATATCTGCACTTTTCAAGCTGTAACCAGTCAAAGAGTGGGCTATTAAAAAAAGACCTATGACCAAACTGAGTACCTACAGTACAGGCACAATCCAGATACCGTATTACTTTCTGTGGCTATCTGAGACACAATCCTCTTTTTACTATTCATCTTTGATCAAACTATAAAAGGAGTGAATGAAGGAATGGGGTCCAGTCATCCCTCTGCCCATTCACTGAACTGTCCCAGCCTGTAATTATGATTGATTTGGGTCTGGGGCATATATTGCTTGGTGAGCCTATTCTTGCCATACTTCATCACTGGGCATAGCTAAATGCTTTAAAAGAATTGATTTGCGTGAATTACAACATGGAATCAGACCTCTCACCTGTCTGCAGGGTGCTCTGAGTGAGCCTGCATGTGTGTGTAAGTAAGTGAATGTGTGTCAGAGAGAGAAGGTAAAGACAGATCTCACCTCCACATATCATAACACTCGGCTTCCCCCCCTCTTTTTGCCCACTCTCCGCTCCCACCATCATCTCCATCCCATCGATTTGCCCCATAAAAGGTGTTTAATTCAATCAAGAGGAAAGTGAGTGCCTGTTTTTCTGGATCCTTGTCGATAGTGGTATAATCAATTAGAGTGAACCTATACCTCCCTTTCTGTCTCACACATTCACTCTCTAAATCAGTTTCTAAAAACTAGTCTAGGCTGTCTGTTTACTGGCTACTACAGAAATACCAAAACATAAGAAACCCACTAATGAAAATAATGAAATTCAACCTAAAACAAAAATTCTTATTAAAATGTGAGTTAACTGAAAGTTTACATTCAGGTTTCTTTTTCATTAAATATTTCTTTTAATTAAAGAATATGCAGATTATAATAATTAAAACAGATAATTTCTTATGGTTTCAAATTTGCAGTTTGACTCCACCCTCTTTTGCTCTCCACATCAATTATTCACCAGCATGCTTAGCAGGCCTGCATGAACATAACTGGTCAATCTTACTAACCGGACCCAAATGAAAACCAGTAAGCTCACAGTAAAAGGAATGTTGGACATTGCCTTCAAATTTTGCCTACAAATATGCACATGTTTACATATTAATTTTCAAATGACTTCCAGGCTGATGAATCATGTTTATACAGTTATATGAAAAAGGACTCTAGGCAGTCCTATAAAAAACTAAGTACAATCTTACTGCTTCTAAGTAGCAGCCAGGTGTTGCTAATCAAATGCACTTGATAAACTGATCATTAGCAAGTGTCAGCACCTTTATAAAAGCAGAAGTTCAGGCAATTAGATTCAAGCATCTCTGCTCCAGCACACTTGCACTGTTAACACAATGCAAGTGTGCTGCAAGGTGTTAAGAGGGGAGTGGACAGCAAATTTACCTTAATTTCAGTACAATTCTCAGAAAAACTGCAAAAAATTTCAGACTCTACAGGCCTCAGTTAGCATGTTAAATGTTAAAATTCATAAAATTACAATCAGAAAAAGAGTTTTTCTGGAATGATAGACAGAAAAAAAGCTTCATTTCCTTATAGCTCATACCAACTGTCAAGCACGGTGCTGGAGGGGTGATGATTTCAGCTTGCTTTGCAGCCACAGGACCTGAGTCCCTTGTAATCATTAAGTTGGTATGAACTTCTGTATACTAAAGTATTATACAGTTAAATGTGAGTCATTTGTCATCTATCTAGAGTCAGACAATACTATATTATTGTAGGGTCTTTACCTTACAATGTTAAGTGCCTTGAGGCAACTGTTGTTGTGATCTGGCGCTATATAAGTAACACTGAATTGAACTGAATTGAAATTAAATGTTAAAGCTAACATTTGACTCTTGCTAAAAACCCAAATTGGCCCTAACTGAGTTATGTAACAGGACAATGATCAAAGTGTCAAAGTCCTGACCTCAACCCTGTTGAAGTGCTGTGGTAGGACATGTAGTTTTTCACTTCCCAGAGTCCCATGAAATGTTTCTTTAACGTGACATGTTCAGTTAAATGATTAATGATTAATTTCTCTCTTTCACAGTGTGTCTTTTGTCCTGTCTCCTTCTGCTCTCTTCTGTTTCCCCTCACAACCAACCAGCATGATTCTGCCTTCTTCCTGTTAAAAGGGAGTTTTTCTTTCCCATTGTTGCCAATCACTTGCTCATAGGAGGTCATCGGATTTTGGGGGGTTTTCTCTCTATTATTGTAGGGTCCTTACCTTACAGTATAAAGTGCCTTGAAGTGACTGCTGTTGTTGGCACTATATAAATAAAATTAAATTGAACTGATTTAATTCATTTAACTTAAGTCAGATCAATGTAAAAAGATTCACTGACAAGCACTAAGCTATATCTTTCTTGATTAACCAATTTGGTTTTATCATTTTGTCATACATAAGCAATGCATCCAGCCTGAATAGAAAACACCAATTTTAAAAAAAACAAACAAAACAGATATGCTACTCTGGCTAACAAAGAAGCCAGACTTCTTTGCTAAGCTTTAGAAACAAAGACAGCCAACTTATAACCACCAAAACTATTAACAATTTAATTGTGTCAAAATTGGTGCACCAAAGCAATTCTGGATTTTTAACTGACCTTTCATTAAGGCTAAATATTCATAACTATGACAATAAATAACTACTCTGTGTCTCCTAATTCACACAGCTGGTATACTGATAACGGTACTAACATTTCCATTTCCTTTGAGGAAGGCATCTCTTGCAGCGTCTATTCTCTGAGGTCCATGGATCAAGTATTTCTACACATAACACACACACTTCTGCTGCTCTGTTGCAATATTGTATGTTGCAGGTCCATGGGTACCAACAGTGAATTCAACACACTCGAGTGAAGAAATACACAACACCTAACCACTAGACAATAAAGGGAATGAAGAAATAAAAGGTCCGATTCATCAAAATCACCAAAGACTCTACCACCCAGTAAATTAAACAATATTTCATAATCACTCTGACAATGAGACAAGAGACAGCAATTTGGGCTGAGAGCTTCTTCGCAGTGGAGGAGGACACACAAATACACACACACATACGCACATAATTATCAGAGCGGACATGCTCTAGAGGCCCCAGACACTCCCCTCGTACCTGCCCAATCAACTGTCCAACAACAGACACCCACCCAGCCTTCATTTATCTTGTCTGTGAGCGTATGTGTGTGTATCAAGCTAATTACCACCATGAACCATCCCACACAGAGACCTAACCCAGACATTGTGGCGCTGTCCAGGGACATGGGAGGTGGGTAATTAGCCTTCCATTATTACAACACACACACACAAACACACACAGAAACAGACGTACACTGAACATTGAGTGGAGAGGTAGTAGGAGGGTTGGGAGGTTGTGTTTTAGGACTTGTTTTGGTTCTAAGGACACTGTAGGAGGTCATAGTTGACAATCTGTAAACCAGTGAACAGCTGGGCTCTAGAATGGAGTTCCAGTTATAGGACTTGCCCATTCAACCCACCAAACATCACCCTGAAAGAACAAATGTTGCACATTTTTTAAAAAGCTGATATTCAGTGTGTTTGTCTGTTGTCTTGTATTTTTTTAATTACATCCTTTTAAAATGAATTTCCCTTCAAAACCGGGCAAAAACAGAGCTTTTTATTTGTTACATGTGTAAAAATGTTCCCATACATTATTGCAAAATAAAGTTTAAAAGACTTTAAGACCGTTACATCAAATATCAAGTTGGCAAAATGTATTTAATTATTAGATTCTCCATTTAGATTACAAATATCTCACACTGTGAGGACATTAACCTCAGCAAGTCTCCAAACTAAAATCTTTTCTAGTCATTTAAAGGCAAAAAAAGAAAAAAAGGAAAGATGTATAAGTCAATATATTATTAAATCAGCAGTGTGCATACTCCATAATTTTTTCTCCTTGTCACATACTGTTAGTTTTGGATTGGTTGCAGCAATAATTGTGTTTATACTATAATTGTCATAATTGTGTCCAATTACATGGTTATTGTTCTTCTGTCTGAATGAAGAGTAGATAGAGGAGGATGCAGAAAATGAGACATTAGTCATCTGCAACAGCCAACAACAACACGTACAGAACTCTGCTCTCCAAGAAAAATCCACTTTGCCAAAGCTAACGCCACCTGGGGGCCATGCACGGAGCACAGGGAAAAGGTGCAGGTGGGCTGAAAGTGTAAAAACTCTCATAATTCCAAGCTGGCCCACAAAGTACTCCATTCCAGCACTAGTCCAGCTGTTGTCTGGGGGTGTATAATTGTGTCAAAACCTTCTATTCCCCTCCAAGAGTGCCCCTCTAAAGCAGTTAGACACCCCCCTCCCCCAAATGGTCCTGGGCATCATCATTTTCCAGCAACCATCCATCTTCGGCCTGCAATTAATTCTCTTCATTTCCAAGCACAGGCCATAAATCCTGGCACACTTAATTAATTTCACGGCCAACGCGGGGCTCCCGTAAAGCGGGGATTGTTCTCGCAAAAGCCCATATTAATTATGCTATTTTACAGCCATCTCATTGAAGGCTGTGTTTCATCTTTCATAATTACATTTTCAACAACAACAGGGGCAACAAAAGGAGTCTAATTATGGATTTGGCGGCACACTCCCTTGTAATAAGTCAATGTTAGCATCAAGCTCATATCGTGGTGCTAAGGCGCGGCGACGTATGGCGTGGAGTAGGCCTGCAGAATCACTGCGAGCCTCCATGTTTTATTATGGCTAGAGTAACAATGATTTTAGCTGAGAGGACGATCATAACACTGAGCATATTGAAAGTATTTGGAGGCCTGCTGGCATAAATCGTGTTGATGAAGTTAGAGGAGATTATTGTCATATCGAGGCTCTGCTGATCATTACTCTTGGTCGCTGCAGTGGAGCTCGTCAGCTGCTGTCCTGATGTTCACGTAACACACAAGTGTTTCTCATGTGTCTAAAAGGTGTTTATGGGCCACAGAGAAATGCCACATACTGGTCAGATTAAAAGGCTAAAAATACACTGGCAGCACCATTTGTTTATAAGATTGTGTTCACTATTTAAACGGCGTGACACCAGAAAAAAGATCAACAGTGTGATCTTCCTCCACAGGCCTTGCCTCACGCTCCCTGCTGTTGCACTTTTCCTCTGGTCTGCGCTACAGGTCACCACCCAGTCGGGATGGGTGACGGCGCTTGTGTTAACAGCCACCTACGCACTTCGTTCAGCCTTCCACCCACACGCTGCTGGAGCTGAGCAGTAATAATATACTCAAACACATTCCCTTAACACAAGACCTGCCATAAGTATGCCGTGATGCATGGGCTGTCACGGCTGCCTGGTTGGTGGTGAAGTTAAAGCTGCACTTGTTAAGTCAAGATGATAGGGCATCACCTCTGACAGGCTTTTATTCTCCACCATTAAGCAGGTGAAAATGCTTATCAGTTTATTCTTTAGTTGAACAATAAAAAAACTGCTAATATTATAATCATTTATAAAATCATAATCATTCAATTTTATTCAGCTTATCCTACATCAAGATTAGCTTTTGGATAACTGGTCAGACAAAACTAGCAATGTGAAGACACCACATTAAAGGACAAGCTCAAAATCTATGATGTCTGTATTAAATCTCTAGTTAAGTACCACTGACACAGGTTTTTAACTTAAGTAAGGGCAGACTTGGGAGAAAAAAATGTCTTTTTTTCATTATTTTCACATTTTAGAGAAAAAAATATTTAAGCTGAAAGTAAACAGAATTTTTTTCATGAATGAAAATAATCATTTATTTCAGGCCAATGTGACATCTAATTCTTATTAAACACATACAGAACAGTAACAAACGTACAGTGAACATACATCAAAAACATAACTAAACATGCAGTGGTACCTTGTTCAGTCCACTTCTCTTTTTCTAGAAATGAAAAAAAGGACACAAAAAGTCACACAGATCATTGTTTAGATGTTGAGAACCCCACCGTGTGTCTGTGCACTTATCAAAAGAAAGACAAAAACACTGAATTTGTGATAATGGCTGCCTGGCTGACCTGAGAGTGCAGCTATGTCACCTCTGATCAGTGGTGTTACAGTCCACTGCCAGATAGTCCTTTCACTTCCTATTTGGCTCCTCACACTGAGTCTGTGTGCAGTGGCAAGAGCCATAAGTCCTTTGACAGCGACCTTGAGTGTGTGTGTGTGTGTGTGTGTGTGTGTGCTCATCCATGTGCAACAATTACCAGCATCGTTGCCTGTGTGTTTGTGTGTCTGTCTATGTGTGTGCGTGATATCCCCCTCACCCCCTTTCTTTTCCAAGGCCACTGGTGATCAGTGGAGGTTAAAAGTTACAAATCACCCCACCTCCCACCTCCTCCTTCTCTGCACTCCACCCCACCTCCTCCTCCTTCTCTAGTCTTCTCCACCTGTCCTCATGCTCACCCAGAAAGGGCCTCTTGGGGCCTGAGGTCTCATTCATATTTGGAACCAGGGCTCCTGTTGAGGGTCTGCAGCGGATGAGAGGCAGTGGAGGGCAATTACTCCTCTGCTTTAATTGGCATTATCATTTTAGCAGGCTGACAGAGATGGATCACCCAGCAGGATGCAGCGCGGCAAGGGAGAGGGTGTTGGCCTGGTGGACATGATAGGAGAGAGGATAAGAGGAGAAGATAGTGTAGGTGGAGAACAAGAGCAGAAAATGAAGGGTAGAAGCAAGGAAATAAATCTGATGCCAACACCAGCTGAACTACTTGAACAAATAACCCCCATTACACTAGAAAGCTCTGTAAAGGAATTGTGTGGGCCAGTAGCTCTCTGTGTCTGTGTGAGGATGAGCTAGTCTTCGTAAATGTGTGGCTGATTTTATGCCCGTGTGTGTAGGGTGAAAGAGCATGGGAGGGGGGAGGAGGTGTATTAGTGTAACCCAGCGTGAAGCCTGGCGCGGGCCTAACGAGCAGCATTGCTGTGGCTTCATAACTCAGCTCCTGTAAAGCTGTCAGTAGAATTAAGAGGCACCCATTATAGGTGCCCATATGAGTGCCTCAATGCAAAATACCAGTCTTCTCCCTGCGGAGCCAGCGGCGGCATATAATTTTAGATACTTAGTGAATCATCTTCAAAGACAGAGTCGAGCTTTATCTGCTCCGTGGTTACAGATTCTGCATTAAGTACACATTTTTATGCAGTTTCATTTGAGCTTTTCCAACCTTGTCTTTGCTGGGGTTTTTTTTCTTTCATAACAGATTCGCAGGTCTCCCATCTCACAATATCCCAAGATCCCAACAATCCCCAGAGGCTGAACCAGACAACATGCCACAGAAGCACAGTGATGGATCGATGAAAAATTATTATGAAGCTGTCCAACCTGAATTATTGTTCTGTCTGTTGATAATCCCTTATGTGTCTTTTCTGGCATCCAATGAAATCTGTCAGTCTGACTGAAAAAAAAAACAAGGGACGGTTCAAGGGAGATGATGAAGTGAGTGGAACGGAGGATGTGGGCCCCTCACTTCCCGCCTCTTTTAGGGAAGGAATATACTTGAAGGGAATGATGCTGCTCTCTCTCTCTCTCTCTCTCTCTCTCTCTCACTCTCTCTCTACCCTGATATGAAAAATGAAAACTATAAGGGAGACAATAATAAAAATAGCAGTATGAGTGGACAGGCCAGAGCAGTCCATTACTCACAGCTACTTTGGGCTGCGTGGTAAAAATGTGCTGCTCACTGCAAAAGCATGCATCACCGCCGGCCCAAAACAAATGGGCTGTCTCCAACGTATTTACCTCCAATTGTTCAAGCATTTGTAGGGAGAGCTACGGCCTGTCCAGACAACTCAGGCCTGTCCGACTGCAGGACAACAGAGTGGGTTATTGGGAGATATGATGAGAGTGCCATGCAGGAAATGTATATAAAAGATCAAAATCTGGGAGAATCCTAAAAAGTTTAGTTTTAACAAAAAGAATATGGGATCTAATGATAATTAAACTAAATAAACTTGTTAGTCTTCCATTAATATTTGTAAGTCATTTATTTCAGCCAAAATATCAAACTTTTGCTTCTGCTAGGTTTACTGTTAGTGTAAGTAGATTGTTGGTTATCAAAATCTTGTGATCGAAAGGAGGGAAGTAAATGATGCAAATGCGATCATAGCTGGAAAAAGCTTAGGCCTAATCCAGATCTACAAGTGGTTATTAACTCTTCCAACTAAAACATGTAAAATGGTAAATGTGTCCTTCAGTCACTGGGAATTAGGGGAAGAGAATGACAGTGAACATGTTTTGAAATCTGTCAACATGATGATATTACTTCCTATATACATTTGTTTAAACAGCAAGATTATTGACCTGGAAAGACAAGCAGATCCTCCTCAGAGTTGTTGTTATTTTGTCTTTTTATCATTACAGAGGAGTATTAGTCTCATGGCTACAGATCTGTTTGTTTTCTCTCTGAAGTCACTGATGATTTTGGAAAGGGAGTCGAGAAAAAAAAAAGGGGGGGGGGGGGAAAAAAAAAACCAAAG
>VUQG01006541.1:9005-27178 GCA_015106755.1 Etia nguti | reverse complement strand
CCCCACTGCCACTTGTAACATAAGGCAAAAACAAGGTGTGTGTGTGTGTTTTTGTCTAAGTGAAGAGTGGGGATGTTTACATGTGATGATTGAGCGCGTCGTAAATGACATCTGCCTCAGTGGTTCATCGTTGTTCCCAGCGTATGGTGCAATGCACTGTGCTGGTAAAAGATTTGCCACGGCCCAGATGCATTAGAAATGGCACCATATTGTCAGCAGTTATAAAAGAGGGTGGAAGTCACACATTTGGTACTGTGAGACTATAAAGAACGCACTTCATCTATTCTGATTATACTGCAAGCTACTGAGATTTCTGCATGAGCATTACTGAGTCTGAATGAACCAAATCTAATAAAAGTAGAATGTATTGTCTTGTAATTTGTAAGACAATTGCAGTTCACCAACACTAGTGCTAAAAACTGGTGCAAATGAACCCCTAAATTTATTTTTCACCGAATAGACAAAGAAAAAGAAACAAGAAAAAAAAAACTTATCTGTCACTTATCAAAACTTCACCATTTCCCTTAGGTTGTTTTCTGTTTCTCTCACTTCAGCTGTGATACCTGTGAAGCTACTGCCAACCCAAAAACACCTTCAGAAAATCAAGTCAGACTGTTGGTGTGTTGTCTGCAGGGCATTCACCTGCCTGACAGACACAGAGAGAGAGATAGGGAACAGAAGACGGAGGGGAAGCAACAAAGAAAGACAGTCAACTTTTTACTGAGCTCCTCCACGTTGCTCATGACAGCTTTTTTTTCTTTTTAATTTGGTTTTTGTCTGAAGAACTACTAACACGGGAGTGCATCAGGTTCTGTAACTCGCACAGAAAGATTTCTAGGAGCGGATGGAGAAGTTTATTATTAGCCAATAATTCCACCAGCTGCAGTCAGGCAGTCAGTCTATATGAGAAAATATGGGAAAATGATGCAGTGCGTGTTTACTGTGATTTGGTTTGGAGGAGGAATCCAATAAAGATGATGAAGAAGCCTCATCTCTGCACCTCGCTGGGCTGGGCTGGGTGGCAGAGTATTCAGCGGAGCGAAGGGAGAGAGAGCGCAGGGAGAGGGAAGTGATTACTGTCGTTAAGTCGACAGGAAATGTTGCATCTCCTTGACGTTTAGTAATGATCGCAGCAGCTGGGAACAATGAAACTCCAACATTGCACGATTATTGGCCCACCTCACTTACATTGGATAAAAGTAATAATGCACATTATCCCCACATCCCCCTTTATAGTCACACCAGCGAGGGAGAAGAGGCAGCAAATGAGATTTGCTGCGCAGGAAGCTGAGTAGGCTGGCGGTTATGATTGACTGGAGGAAGACTTCCTGCAGTGCTGTGTGATGTGACCACTCTCACTCGCTCTCTCTCGCTCTCAATATCCGTTCATCCACTTTTTTTTTTCTTCCCCCACCTCCCTTATTTTATTTCTCTCTGATTTGACTTTGCGCCTTTGGGACAAAGAGGGAAGATTAGTATGTTACGATGACACCCGCAGAGTGTTGACAGCAGTTTGGATTCATAACAGACAGAAATCAACATTCACCACTGGCAGAAAGTCAACAAGATACAGCATGAGTGAGAGCGAGAGGCAGATAAAACGAGAGAATGCTTGTACGTGACCGTGTATTAATTTGTAAATCGGTAAAAATATATATATGTTTTTTCTGATCTAACACACCGAGCGCAGCGCTTTGTTTCTACTTGGAGAAGGAGGTATCTCTCAGTGTCCTCAAAAACAAAACAAAAAAAATAGACATCGCTTGTAAAAGTGGATAACAGCTTAATGATGATTGCTGGTGAAAATAAAAAAAATTGTAGTGACGCAGAAGCATCCAAAAATATTCCCAAGATTAATTGTGTTAGTAAAAGAAAAATGTGCTGCAACAAGAACAAAAAGCTTCCCTATTATATATCTATATATATCTATCTATATATCTATATATATATATATATATATATATATATATATATATATATATATATATATCATTTTCTTTCATGCATATTTTCATTTAAATTTGCAGTTTTTTACCTATTATTTTGTTCATAATGCATTTATTTACAATCAGATGCTTTTCATTAGATTGCAGTGCCCCTGGTGTACTGTAAATAGCTTTATGTAAATAGTGCATGTTTGAATTGGAGACAGGGTAAAAGAGTGGCTCTAAAGTATCATCTTCCATATTTAATTTAGGCCTACAAATGTCTTTTGACCTTTCTGCTCTGCGTGATCGTGTGTAAGGCTATAACCAGTTGCATATTAATGATTGATTAGCCCCGTCGTGGCTGTGCATAAATATCAAGGGTGCGTTTGTACTACGAAAGGCATTTCTCTTCTCTTCTCTTCTCTTCTCTTCTCTTCTCTTCTCTTCTCTTCTCTTCTCTTCTCTTCTCTTCTCTTCTCTTCTCTTCTCTTCTCTTCTCTTCTCTTCTCTTCTCTTCTCTTCTCTTCTGTATATAACAGAAAGGTCGAGCCTTGATCTCAAAAGCAGATTGTTCAGAAACTGTTTGTCAGCTCGTCATCAATGTAAACATCCTCCCTCGTGAGTCCTAAAATATATTTACTGAGGGCTGGGGTGACATTGCGTAGGAGCACTAAAACCTTGACATCTTAGAAAGGCACCCTTTTTTTTTTTTTAAAGAAGGAAACAAGTTGATCTTCATCTCGTGCCCTGGCTTCCTGTCTGGGAGTTGCTTCAAGAACAAAAGAAACATCTTGTTCTGCTGAAGAGAAGAGAGGAGTGGAGTTTAAAAAAAATAAAAAAAATCTGATGTACCTCAGAGTGCTTTCTCAGAAACTCCTCTGACACCGGATGCTTACTTCTAGATATAGCGAGTGTGGGGTTGTGTGTGTCTTCCGGGATACTTTTACCTTTTGGAGGGGCTTTGAAGGAAGCTATCAAAACCTTACTCTTTCATCTCCTCTGGCCCCACCGCTCTCTGCTCCTCCGCAGGTGGTTTCCCCTCCAGTCCCTTCACTCTCTTCTCTTGCTTACTATTGCCCACAGCTTCTTCACCCGTTCCTCAGGAAAAAAAAAATGCTCACATACTACACTCCTGTTCTCAAATAGTTTTCCAATAACTCAAAAAAATACAGCAGTCAGTGTGTGATATATATATATATATTTTAGCATCATTTCCCCCTCTTTGCTCACTCATCTCAGCGGGTGGAAGTAGGTAAATGATAACTCAGAGAAAGTGGGTGCTGGTGATGATGTTCGCAATGATTATGTCATGTTTGTTTCTTCCAGGGTTACATTTGTTATGAGTCAGGCCAGTGTGCTTACTCGGTATGCTAATGTGGAAAAAGAGTTCACATTCAGTGGGAGGCTTCGGGAAATCACCTTTTTCTCTCAGTCCCACAGGTTTGAACTGTTGGTGCATACATTGGCCAAAACGGTAGCAGCTTCCCTTTACTGGTCAGATGGTTTCATATGGTGTGATAATGTTGGTTTGAGATGGATATTGCGGGGTTTGCATGATTATATGACAAACCTGCCTGTCACAATGGCTAAATGCCATCATCATTCCCGTGCCCGATGAAGTGAGCGGCGTAAAAAATCTCAGCACTTGGATTTTTATCAGTCTATAACCGACTTGCCAATCAATTTCAGGTCGCTGTTTGTCACACGCCTTACCAGTCAGACAGCGAGACTGAGCGAGATGTGGCAAACTCTTGAAAATCCTTCTCTCTGTTTCTGTTTCTCTCACCCCTCTCTCCCAAAGTTTTCCTCTCTCTGGCTGGGCGGCCGCAGGTTTCCAAACAAACTAGCTGAAACATGTTGTCTGTGAGTCCGTCCATCCAGCCCTCCTGCTGGGCACCAAAGCTGCCATCCACAATGTAAGCAGGTGGCGCTGGCATCCCAGGGAGAACGGGCAGAGCGTGTGGGCGTCACACAGGCGACGCCAATCCAAAATTCCCAGCTGACCTCCAAACCAAGGCTATGGCTGAGCTCGCCAATCTTCGGTAGTTCTGGTTTTCTGCGTGCCTGCGTGTATCTTTCTCTTGCTATTGTGATCTTGTTTTTCTAGCTGCATTCGCATAATCTACCTTTTATTTTCCCCTCCTTACTTTGTTCGAACGTCTTTCTTTGCCTACACGCGTCTCTCTCTCGCTCTCTGTCTTTCTGTTTGCTTTGTGGAGGTGCTGTTTAGCCGAGTGGGACTCGCAGTAGGCCCCAGGCCAGCCGCCTTCGGTTGGACGTTAATGAACGGAGCAGGAGTGGGCACATCTGATGAAGCTGGCCATGCTGTCAACTGATTTTCATCTGGTGTGTGTGCATGCGTGTTTGTGTGTGTGTGTCTGACAACAGGTGCAGACCAGATCTCTATGCACTGACAAAATACAGCCTCTGCTTTGCCAACACAGGTGATTTCCACCTAGGAAGGCACACACAAACACGCATATTTTCTACTTTCCGTAGTTTTCTTACTTTTTTCCATTCGGAAACGGAGAATTCCTCAAAGACCTTAACGACAGTTTGATTACTTAAATTATCTGGAGATTTTCAGCCTACACTCTTTCCACTGGGTCCTTTATTGATAAATTATAAATCATTGCCTGTGAGCTGACAATGTGAAAATCAGCCTGATAGACAAACAAGGAAACACCTGTCACACAGAGCCCTCACTCGTGAGCAACATATACACACCCTGTGGAAGGTCTGAGTGACAACATCCTGTTCCTCTCTCGTTGTCAACAGGCCTGAAGCAACAACAGCAGAAGCGTGTGTGTTCATTAGAATAGTACCTGTCAGGGGCTCCCTTAGCCACCTGGCTTTTCAAACACGAGAAACTAACTCTCCTAATCTTTCTTTCTATATGCCACAGGCAGAGAAGATTCAAAGCAGCTTCAAAACAACAAAACCAAACATCACAGCATTCCCAAATGTCACATTATTGCGCATCGTACATGGACAGAAGCTAACGAGACGGGAAGACAGGAACGTGATTCTCCTTGGAGAGAGACAATTTTCGCTGCCGCATCCGAGTCCAAAAATAACAAAGAACAAAGGCGGATAAATGAGTGAGTTTTTGAGCACAGGCTAGTGGGCTTTGGCAGCACCGGCCAGGCGGGAGGGGAGGGAGAGACAGTGAGAGCTAGCTAGCAGGCCCGTCCACACATCTGTCCACACAGCACGGGGTAGGTTCCAGCGACACCCACAGAAACAGGCTTAACCTTCTCTTCCCCCCACCACCTGTTCATTACTATGGGCCCCCCCACCGAGCCACCGCCACTCTGCTCTTCTCCTCTCACCCGCTCCCTTGTTCTCGTTTTCTCTCTGTCTGTCGCTACTCGTTCCAGTTCTCTCTTTGTTATCCTGTTTGTGTTTTTTTTTCTTTTCTTTTTTTTATCCAGTCTCTCCCTCTTTCATTTAATTTTTGCTTTTTAAAAAAAAAATCCTCAGCAGTTCAACTGCTCTCTCTCTCTCTCCACGCTGGTCTCTTCCCAATGATGATTTAGTTTCAGTTAAAAATGTATGCAGCTAATAGTAAGATGGTCTATTTTTTTTTCCTAATGTAAGGGCTCAACAGACAGGTTGTTTCAACTCGCGTGAAGGAGAAAGAAGTGGCCGGCATTCGTGGAGGGGAGAAAAAGAGGCTTTTGATGAATTGTCTGTGAAAGTGCATCAGTCTACCCACATCTTCAAAACCCCCTGATGCCTCTTGTCTGCTTTCAGACTCATTTTTCTCCACATTGTTGGTAATTTGAGCATTCTTGCCCATGGCATCATTCATAGTTGGCCCATTTAAATCCCCTTAGAAATTCAATTTGGAGAAAGGAAATGACAAGATTTAGCTTATTGAGGTATGCCAGAACATCGTGAAAATCAGACATGGGAATATGAGAGACTGTAAAACCCTCATCATGGTTCGCCTTTGTTACTGTGTGCAAAAGGGACTAAATAATCACTCTACTTGTTGAAGCACATTCGCAGGTTTGATCTTTTTTTATTTCAGCCAGGGTGAACCGTGGAGTAGCCTCTACTTGTGATAGCCTCGGCAATCTGAAAACTAGACAGACATTTCCTTTGGAACAAAAAAAAAGAAGCACCAGCAATCGGTTTACTTTAAAGAAGGACGACCTCTTTCTGCAACTTTGCTATACTTGATATAATTTGTGTCCAAAACAAAACAAAGGAGGAAAAAGAAAATTGCACCCGGAGCCTCTTAGATGACACACAGCGAGAACAAACTGGCATGGACTCGTGCCATCATTGTACATATTGTGGTACATATTTCATTTCAGCCAATTATTATTTATAATAATTGGCTGAAATGAAACATGTGAAATATGTGACATTGTGGGCTGCGTATGTAATTATTAGTAATGAAATCATGTACAAACATGTGATTTTTTTTTTTAGCATTTAAACATATTATGTCCGTGTGATAGGAAAAGAAAAGCAATGATCAACAGCAGATCAGTCTGACTTTAATGAATAACTCATTGGCCCATAGTGTAATTTCAAATTGGAGACTGAAACATTTTTGACAAAACGAACGCAAATAAGTGCAATCTGTCAGTCGAGTCCTCCTCTTCTTCTTCACTGGCTGCACGTGTGTGTGTGTTTGCGCGTGCTTGCGATGTGCACAGGGCACCTTGTTGACTTGCGTTCTGCTCTCTTGGATTCTGCATAACTCCAGATATTCTTTTTGGCTCTTTAATTGCTTTTGCACAGTGGTCCTGATGATGATAAGGAGGACTTGGTGACAACATCTCAATTTCTCTCCCCAACTGAACGCTCCCCGTTTCAATTATCCTCGCCGCTTTCCTTGCCGCCCTCACTCTCTTGCCTCCAAATAAATTTCATTTCCCTTAAGCCTGCTGGTTTCAGTATCTGATGGCGTCTCACTCAGTTATCCATGCATGGTATTATCAGGAAGACGGGCCCTTACTGCTCACTGAGAGGGAAAGGCTGCAGGCCCCTTATTACATACCAAATATCAGGCACCGTATTCAAATCCGAAGATGCTGGCTGTGGGAAATATGCCTTTAACTGGTTCAGCCTGTTAAGAGTTTTGCACCGGCCTATACAGATAAATGAAGTCTCCGTAGTGAGATGAGGGAGTTGGAAATTCCAAATCGGGTCATTTCAGGTGTTTTTTTCAACCAAAACATATTAGTTAATGATTCCACGCAGAATCTGATAACAGTCACTTTGCATCTGTTACTTTGCATCTGGGAAGATAAGAACAATTTGCAACCTGAGAATATATGTAATGGCGTGCAAAAGTAAGCTCAGTCCAGAACAATGTAATTTAATAGGGCCTTTTGCCACATGTTACATGGGAATGTTTTCGGAGCTGTCATGACATCAGTGGATTCAAAAAACAGAACTCGCCTGAGCTCTCCAAACAATGAAATCATTACAAGCAGCGTTTTTTCCAGGTTGCCTACCCATTAGAGAAAGAAAATAAGGAGGTAAGAGGCTGGATACAGCTGCTGGGTATTGCGCAGTGAGACAATCAGACTTGGTGATATCATATTGTTTTATTGCCTCCCAAAAGCTCAAAGTAATATTCTTTTGTACTTTTGAAAATGACATAAAAAATCTCGCGGCGAATTGCGGCGACAATATGAGTCAGTGCCTTGACAATTTTCCCACAGAGAAGAAACTTCGGCTCGTATAATAATTACAGAGTAATAAACACACAATAAACGCCTAAGCTTTTCAAGGCAGCTGAGATAAGATAGTGTTTAAGCACCTTTTATTGCAAGAGGTTCCCACAGTTCAGTGTGTTCAAAGGTCTTTTACAAAACCACAGATGTCCATAAAATCTGCAGTTAGTGATCAAAGCAGTGATGGAGATGAGCTACTGGCGATTAGGTTGGCTAAAACTAGTCTCTTTCATTTTCAGATCAACACACAGTAAAATTAATTCGAAATACATGTTCGATTTCAAAGGAACATCCCCGTCGTTCAGTTGATCTAGGATGAATGTACATATATATATATTTTTTTAATGCAATATTTTTTGAAAATTAGACTTTCACTTAAAATGAATTATATCTTGATTTAAAAAAATACACAAAACAAAACAGTAATCCAATAGGAATCTGAAAAAAAATCCAGCATTATGTGTAGGACTAGAAGACAAACTAGTTATACTCACAGCATAAAAAGTAAAGAAATGAAAAGTGTCTTTCACTCATTAGAAAATTGAATGTTAATATTTTACCTCGCATATTTTAAGCAGGTTTTGTGAAAGCATTTAGAATGAACATTTTATTCCTAAATCTCAGTTATAAGGTCTTACTTAAATGGGTAAAAATGTAAACTATAATATCAGGTAAAAAAATGAATTGTTGAAGAATTTCAAGAACAGTCTGGTTATCTTTCTCACTAAGAAAATTGAAAACATCAACCAAATTTGTTCACTTCTATAACCAGCGTGAACCAATCTTTTAACTTTTTTACATTTTGTCAAATTTTGTGTTTATGTATAATACACACATTTGAGAAGAAACCTTGCTTACCTACTGCTCTGATCTTTACTTTACTTTTTAAGCTGGAGACCTTTTGCTGTCTCCTTGGGGACATTTTCACAAGCTGTAAGATTTACATGTCTTGTGACAGAAGTTAAAAACTAATTCTTTTCTTGGTTAGTTAATTTGGAAAATGCAACAAAAAAATTACTAAAAAAGTGTATGATGTAAAAAAGCAATGATATGCCATTTACAATGAAGTAAAATATGGAAAAGCAACAAAACAAACACACAAAAAAAGAACACATAAGAAGCTGGAACAGGAAATGTTATGTTAATTATGAATTAATTATTGAAATATTTGTAAATGGTGCATTTTTCCGTAGGTAATCACAGTGATATTAGTATCATTCAAAAGCATGTCTGTGCAGTGAACTGGAGCGATAACTTATATGCTTTTAGGGCTTCATTGATTGCGTATTCTGTCGTAACTGCTCTGAGAGGACAGTCTGTAAACGTGTTGCCACAAATGGCGGGAACTCAGGCTTCCTTTTGTGTCACGTTTATAGTACCTTTGATAACAGGTCAAAGGTGGGGCGGGTTTGTGCGCTGTAAAACTGAAAAACTCTTTCATGTGTGGACTTTATGCCACCGCATCAGCGTGTTTGTTCACTCTGTTATTGAACACTTATCACAGGGATAAGATGATGCTCAACACCGGGGCAGATAAAAATGAAAAGCATGGACGGCACATTTTTCTCTGTTCTGGTTCATGCGAAGAGCTGTTTTCGGGGGGTGGGTCACTGGACTGAAGAAAACCTCAAACGGCTAGAAATGACAATCAGTGTTGCACAGCGTTGACTTTGAATATAACGCAGTGCTCTGTGCTGTGTGCACCATGGTGATATGAAGAACTGAACAATCTTTAATTCAGCTATCGAGGGTGAAAAGCACTTCGTGAGTCATTAGACATATTTGCAGATTTTGCATGTTGCCAAAATGATATATCCAGAACAAGGCGAGATTTGGATGAATGTCCGCTTTTGCTCAAAATAAAATCAGAATATTAGGATAAGCAAAGACTTTCTGTCAAAAGAAGATTTGTAACACCGGCTCGCAATGTGCCGGGATGTTGTGCCGAGAAGCATCAGTCCCCTAACTCTGCCAGTCTTCCTCTCCCTTTATTTTGGGGCTAATTCAATTTCCCTCAGACAGACTCTCTCCCGCTGATGCTGTCTCCATTACAACGCACAGCCAAACACAAGCATTCATTAATTAGTGGCATCGTTGTCTTTTAATTATGCATGTGGCTTATTAGGCACCTCACCCATTCACCTAAGCTCTCCTGTCTACACTCCCCCCTGTTCCTCGCCGTGCTCATACGGGACCTTTAAACTTCCACCTGCACATTATAGCTCTAATAAAGCTGTTATCAGCCCGTGAAGGAGATGGCAAACAGGTGAGAAAGGAAGAGAGGGAAAGAGATGGCAAACAGGCGACTGAGGGTTCTGATATGTCAGCAACAGAAATTAGCTAACTGCACTCCCGACTGTGACACAGGCAGGGAGAGAATAAACCCACCAACTCCTCTTTCTCTGCCTCTCTCTCCCTTCCTCTCCTTTAACTCTCCTTCTCTGCCTCTACAAACCACAGAGAGAGAAAAAGAGGAGGGGGGGGGGGGGGAGAGAGAGAGCAAGCGAGAAGGAGAGAGCGTCAGCCGGTGAATTTTTACAGCTCTCCAAAATCATTATTGGCAATTAGCGTTCGTCAGGGAAGACAGCAGCTGCTTGTAATTACAGGTAGCCCCTCATTACTTCTCAGTGTAGGGAAGAGGAGGGAGGGAGGGAGAAAACATGTTCCAGAGCCAGTGTTTATATTTATTTATATATTTCTTTACCCGTGATGTTGAGCCACATAATGTATACCAGCTATAGTGCATGGCTGGGGGCTGCAGCAGGTGCAGATTATAAGGAGGAGAAAGAGGAGAGTCTGCACTCACTGTAAAAAGCCGACGTTATCGTGCAAATGTTGTGCCTTTGCGGTGCTGCGTGCATAAGAGTGGATATAACTGTATATATCTGTGGCAGTGCATTCTTATTAACAGGTTTAGATAATTACTGTGTATTTTTTGGGCAAAGTTTTGCTGTTGGGAAGCATTGCGCTCCCTTTAGCTGTGACATCTCAGACTGAAATGGTACAGGTTGAGGTTAAGATGACCTAACATTTTAGGGCACGCCGCACTGTTGCCGTGCCCTAAAACTCAGCACCGAATGGCACAGTCGAGTCTTCAGTGGGCCTTGGATGCTGATACTGTTCATAATTTATTACACTAATGGTTAAAGATTCGATTAGGGCACAATCTTGGCTCATGCATGAGTGGCTGCTGCCTGATAGGCCAGTAACTCCCTAGAAAAAGTGATTAAAGAAGAGTCATTCCTTGATAGAGGAGGTATTTCTTACCTAATAAGCACGCTGGAGATTAAAACTGGCACAGGTTAAATAGTTCTCGAGTTCTGTTTTATTTTTTTTAATCCAAAGTCACACCATCTAATTAAATGATAGCCGGTACCTTTCCTCGAGTTCAGATTCAAACATCAAACGGTTGTATTTTCATACCTTTCAAGCTATGTCGAAGTTTTACTCATGCCCTGCACTGCTGATTTTCTTTTTTTTTTTTTTTATTAATGGGGAGATTGGCAAAGTGGAGCTGTTGAGATTTCATTCTGACAGATCAGCCATATCAAAAACATTTACTTTTCGTAAAGCCAAAGACATTTTTTGAACATTTCTACCAGATGGGACAAGATTAATTTGCATAGCTGAAATAGTTAAACCTTTACTCAGGAAGGTAGAGAGAAGTAGATTTTAGTAACTATAAAAGGAGATCTTTCAGGAGGCGATAAAGATGAGGTAAACACTTACCTTGGGCAGAGGGCTAGACTCCTATTAATAGTTAATTAATACCATCTGAATACTTCATATGCCCTTGTGACTTCAAGGCCTAAAGTCCCCTACTGAATCCACCATAGCCTAAGGCATATAATCGAACCAATTAACCCCAGACAGAAAACAATGTTTGTTGGTTGTGTGCATGCAGCTACAGTATGGACCATTGCTTCTACTGATCCCTTAGCTCAGACAGTGCAAGGTTAGGTTCAGGGGAGTGGATGCTCTGCTCCGTGTTGAGGTGCAGTTTTAAACATGGAGGTCAGGTCTGCTGCACACAAGGCTTCTCAAGACTAACAGAGGGCATGCTAATAGGAGCTGGAAATTAGCCTCTTAGCCTCCACTGAGGGTTTTAGCTTGTTCTCCAAAGGAGGGAATGTTTGAGTTTGTCTTTCCTCTTGAATAAAACCATTAGTCTCACTTATGAGTGAGTCATTCTGGTTCCACAAAAGGGGGGAAAAAGTTACAACTGTCAATCTTTTGCTGACTTTCATGACAAGCTGTCATCCTTCTTCGCCTTCATCTTCCCAGCATCATAATGGTAAATAAACCGCTTTTTCTGCCAATAGCATAACGCCCTAGCTATCTTCTAGCTAATGCATAAAGCATTAACATTTAGAGTCTCTTTTAATAAATGTATACTATAATAGTCTGTTACAAATTAAAAAAAAAAAAAAATCTCTTTAGACCTTGAGAATGTCTGCAAAGCTTTATTCGCTGCAAGGGTGCTGGTATTTATTTTCTGCGCACACACAGGCTCCTGCTCAGTTACAGTAGAACAACCGGCATCCTGGCAGAGGAATAGCTCACATTTGCAGGGCATCTCTCGTTTCCACTGTAGACCGTCCAACGCAAATACAAAGAACAACTGTCACATTCAAACTGGAGCTGAAATGACTGGCTGGGTTTCGATTCATCTTGTCTGTCCGGGTCCCTCTTTTTCATTTGCTGCCATGAAAAGTTGGAACTGTATGAGAACCCCGCGCTAGAGAGAGAAGATCAAGTGTGTAAGGATTTAACAGATGGAATTGGGACTAAATGAAGCGCTAATGCATGGATGGTATAAATTCACTGTGCGTGCTGTAGGTTGTTCAGGGACATGATGAGATGGGTTCTGTTCAGCATGGAAGTTAGTTGTTAATTTGATTCCCACTTAGAAGCTGCAGCATGTGTGTTTAAAAATGTGTTGCATCGCGTTAAAATAATAAATGTAATTTTCAGATAGGGAAAAAAAAGAAAAACAACTTGGAGGATTTAAGTAGTTCAGCCAAGTTTCTTATCATAAAGCGTAGACACATCTGTGTAGTTGCTGGGAACTCAAATGAATCCTTGGTTTACAAGTAAAACTGCTGAACTAGAACAATGGTAGCTATTGTAGTTCACAGTAGCAGCTGAGCTAGGTGTTACAGGGCACCTGTGTCACTTACTTTTAGAGTTTCAAGTTGTAAAGTGAAAGGAACAAAGATGCGTTTTTCATTGTTTTTGCAGGACGAGGTTTAGGATTCTAAAACACACTTACTTCACGTATTTTCTAGAGTGCTGTCACTTTGATCATGAGCGCCTAATGTGCAGGCACTCATCTAAAATAGAGAGTTTTCTACTGTGTTTTGCACCAACAAAAGCAAAATACTTCTCCCACACCTGTACCAGACATGCCGCGTCCTTAAGGAAAGCAAGCCCTTAAAACAAACCTCTGTTTAGATACTCCCGCTGGCTGCTGCTGTGGCAGCTTTGAGGAATATTGTCGTTTTATTCTACTGATGCTCACAGCGCTGCCGAGCTGCATTTTAAACTGTTGAGTCAGATTTCATTTACCAGCTCTTTCATCTGTTTTAAGTCAGTGAGGCGAGGGCTCGCCGTGTGTGTCTGTGTGTTTGCGATGTAGCACTGAAAATGTGTATAAATTTGCGGTCTGAATATGTGTGGGCCTGCCTGTGTCCCATGCTGCTTGCGCTTGCTTTGTTTGCATGCGTGTGGATGCTGTGTGTGTATCCAAATGTGTGTGCGTGGCTTCCAACCCAGAGCTATTATGTGGAGACAGCAGGTATAATATCTGCAAACCTTTGCTGCTGTGCTGGATAAGTAATGGCCTCAAGACGTCACCTTTATCTGTAGCCACACTCCTGCAGCTGGGGCTGTGTATTCTCTGCCTCACACTTCCTCCATGACACAGGTGTGGCCATTATGTGTGTATGTGTGAGTGTGTGTGTGTGTGTATGTGTGAGTGTGTGTATGTGTAATTTTTCCCCCAACACCACCTCCTCCTCCTCCTCCTTGTGTATTTGCCACACACAAAAGTGGCCATGAGGAAGGCAGATAGGGCCAAGACTGACACATTCATTTCCTAAACGGCTGTGGATGCTGCGGCCGCCTTTTAAGCAGCTTTTGCTATATATCCCCTACAGATGTCGACACTGGGTGAGTGCAGCGCGAAGCGCCACTGGGAGCATCCCATCATGCCCTGCAAATGGAGAAACAGAGGCTGTGGTGAGGACAGATAGGAGGAAAGAGGATTGACGGGACATGAAGGAGGAGGGCGGAATTTCGACAGAGACAGAGAAGGCAGAAGCAGAGAGATGCAAGAGCAAAGAGAGGATGACATGCGAGATAGATAGGGAGAGAAAATTGAAATGAGATGGAGGGAGAGGGAGAGAGAGAGAGGTGAAACAAAGGAAGAGTTAGATGGGGGAGTGAGTGAGCTTTGTGGTCTCGGGCTCCATGGGAGGTTCAGCCCAATCATTTATAAAAGGTAAATGCTGTCATGACGCAGGGCGTTTAAAGGCGCGGCACTGCAGGTGTGATTTATGCTCTCAGTACGGGGCTATAAATCACCCTGCCTTTGTTTCCACAGGCTGCTGCTGCTACTGCTGCTGCTGCCGCATCAAGACATAGCCGTCCCTCTGCCTCATCTATAGTAGCAAAACACACACCCGAACACGCGCACACATGCCCTGCGTGGACAGCAATAAAGACAGAGCGAAGAAGCACAACGATGAAAATGGATGGATGGAGGGTAGGAAGAATAGGGCTGACCAGTTGGAGTCTATCAGTGAGTGATATGTGTTGAGTCCAGGAGGTATGGATGCGCTCACACACACGAGCACACACACGAGTGTCAGCGCAGAGCTCCTGTTTCTCAATTACATTGACTCTGGCACTGTTGGACTCTAAAAAAGGACCAGTTTTGCTAAAGCTTTCACACTTAAATTAACACTTCGCTTGCAAATTTTAGTTGTTTTACTGATCTAATTCAAGGCAGCAGAGATGGAGCATGGACGTAGACCAAAGTAGGGATGAAGTTATATTGACTGTGACCATTTCAGCATGTGTTATCTGGCCTGGCTCTGTGTCCCGTATTACTTTACCACTGATTATCATCCTGCTCTGACTGTTAAAGCATGTGTTGAGTGCATCTCCCTTTACTCAAAAGTCTATATTCTGGTCTCTATAAACAGAAATGCTTTACAAAATATTTATTATCAAAAGGTCTTTAGTACTTGGGAATTCTATAAAAACTGATTTCTAAATTACTATTGGGATTTTTTTGCAGAGGGTAATATGTTAATTACACAAAGGATGCTAGATTTTGTCTTTCCTTCATCAAAACAATTATACATTATTTCTTTGATGAATAGTACACCAGTTCTGAATAGCCACCAATGTCTGGTCACAGTCACAAGTCACTGCTTACAAGAACGTTACTGGTGAGGACATAGGCAGTATTGATATGATGGGTGTGTGGGTGGGAATGGCACTTCAGCAAGGTCACAAGTCCTGCTTATGACAGTCACATTGTCAGCATTCTTAAACTAGAGCGGATAAAGCCTTTTGTTGTCCCACCACTTTTGATGGGGAGTATGAAATGGGTTAAATTACTGTAGACTGTGACGTATACGGAACAGCAGGGTTGAACAGTAAAAAAAACAGAGGTTTGTTGAGTGTGCGAGAAAACCATCTTTGTAAGACGCTCCATGTGACAAATGGCAACATTTCAGGAGTCATGCTGTGAGGTGGTGTTACTTGTAGCTGCACCATGAGTCAGTAAGCGCCTACATTTCTTTGAATAACTGGAACGGGCAGAATGAAAGTGTTTCAGTTGTACTGTTTCATTTCTAAGATGGGGAGATCGCTGCACGAGAGATCAGCATGAGTTATAGCAATAGCAAGCGGCAGAAAATGAAATAATGACATCTCTTAGTCAGGGTGCAACTGGGTTGCTTGCAGTATGCAATATTGTGGTTACTGTCAGTAGGGAAATTGTACGGCGTTACTTCCCCCCTTTTTATTGTTGTGTGTCAGGTATTTTTCTGCTTGTGTTTTAAATAATTCGACATTTGACTCATTCTTACTATATCGTACTGTAGGCACACTGGAAGTACACGTTTTGGTGCTTGGTTTTCCCCAAAATGTTTAAAAAAATTGTAGGGCAAAATACACGTGCACGTTGGATAGCTTAGTGGAAAATCAAGGTCTACCTACTGTCGTAAATACAGTATACGAGACAATAAAGTTATGGCCTAGGCACACAAAATGACAAAATCAATAAAGTGAAATTAAATTCTAAACTTTGTTTTCCTTAATGTGGAAATTAGACTTTTAAAGAACTGTAATTTAAGACCTGTAGTAAGACAGTAAGAGCAAAACATATCAAATGCCTCAAGTATATGGTCATAAATGGGCACTTATGAAACAGTGGTAAGTAGATAGGCATCATACTGTAAATATGAGTGTGCTGGAGGGAGAGCACCCGAACAGTGTCAGGTACTGAAAAGTGCTGAAAACTCACTATAAAAATATAGTTTAATTCAATTCTGTTTTATTGTGTTCTATATATTGAAAGACCCGTCAATAATACAGAGAAAACACTATCGATCACATGAGCCCCTGTGAATGGGCACTTGGCGATAGTGAGAAGGAAAAACTCCCTTTTAACAGGAATAAGGCTGAAGAACCAGGCTCAGGAAGGGCCAGACACTCACACACAAATGATAAAATCAAAATAAACATTCCATCCGCTATAACCAGGAAATATTTCATATAATTTGTCATTAATGAATCATATTGTTAACAACAACAATGTGTTGGTTGACTAATCATTTTAGTTTCTGCTCCTTTGTAGTGATTTTGCAGGGAGCAGAGGCTTCTGTAGTGCCAATATGATATTAAAATACTTCTCCAACAGCAAAAGCAGGCTTACATAATCAAACCTTTCATTGAAACCTTTCTACAAACCACTTTCAACAGAAACCCAATTGTATTCCAGAAAGCAGTCAACAATGCTCTTTGCTCAATACATAATACAAGCGTATAAATCACCTCTGAGAAGGCTCTGTGACTGTGAGGGTGGGGGAAGAAAATGGAGCTGTAACATGCAGCGAACAAGTACAAGCTGACCTGAATGGCTGCTGGTATTCTGATTTCCCCCAGGAGCTCCTCTCTGGCCTGTGCTGGTGTTTTAGATTCCAGAGGGAGGCCATTAATGCTCAGCCTGTCGACCTGATCCATATGTATGGCTGGCTGTTCGTTCTGTTCAGCTATCTCCTCCCTTCTTGCCTACCTGACTGTCTCAAGGCCTGCTGGAGCCCAAATTGGTTCCTGGTCCCTGCGAAACATAGAAATAGAACAGCAGACATGTTAGGCACAAAGCACAAGCAAGACGGTTTTCACAAGGTGATTATTCAGACAATGCATCTGGACATCTAGCAGCAGATAACGGGCTCTATTTGCAGTTGGAAGAACACAAACAGGCTCCTGTCTTTTTGCTCTGTGACCAATCGGTATGGATTATCAGCACATGACTAATTACTACACTGTTCTGTCAAACAGACCAGTAACAACATTTATTACTGATTGTACCACAAACGAGGAATAAAAATGCTTTTTTAGCAAACTGAGCAACTGTGCCAGCATTGTGATCTGAATATGGTTTATTGGCTACCGGTTGTGGCTCACTTGATGCCTTTCTTCTTTCTTTTCTCTCACTTATCCCTTCCTCATTCATGATACATTTGGTGTAGCAGTACAGAAAATGTTCTGACACTCTTATTACCAAAGTGGCTAATAAGAGCAATCCAATACGATGCAATACAGGGTGAGAAAACACTCCAAAAACAGAAAAACACTATCAGAATACAGAGATGTTAAAGTACAACTAAAATAGAAAGGTTTGCATAGGGCACTATAAGGTGATAGATGTAGCTGTTTTTTTCATTTCATTTTCCAAACTTAGGTCTCACATACATGATAATGTTTAATATTCTTTGATAATCCACTCTTCTGCTTAGCTTTTCCATTCTAGTTATGTATATCCAGTGCATTCAGTTTTACATTTCTATGCTTAGAAAAAGAACAATGCTTTAATGTAATTTCTTTTCCCCCCTTTACTTTTAATCTGTTTCAGTTGGGGGTACCAGAGAAAGCTAACTAGAAATGTAAGCATTTATTCCTGTATGATGGCCTGATGATGCTATGATATGCTTTTAATGGTCTTGCACTTATGCCGCATCTCCAACTGGCCAGCTGTAGTGAGTGAAGATGAACAAAGTCTAGACAGCATAATTAAGAAATTAGCTCTGAAACTGTAATAACCCCACTTGGTGAAAAAGACCGATTTAGTCTGTTACCCACATTAGCATGCTTCAGTTTCATTGTCGTTCAAATTTTTCCTTCCAAAAATCGTTGTTGCCCGTGCGCATCCATTGTAATATGTCTTGTTCTGATTCACAGGTTAAAAATACTTTTTGAATAATTGCCGCCTCTCACTTGACATCAATTTAAAATGCTAGTCTTCGGG
>VUQG01006540.1:8695-37918 GCA_015106755.1 Etia nguti | reverse complement strand
GGGGCAGCTTAAATTTTTCATGCTGTTCCAGCTTTTTTAGACGTGTTCTAATAAACTCTGACGGCCCATTAAAATAGTTTTTCCTATTTCCTGCGTATTCATCCACTCGCACTAATAAGCCAGTACAGCGTACAAAAAACACATCTGTGCATGCCTTGCTGTGGAGTTCTCTATTGTCTGCTTTTTTCCAAGAGTTTCACCAGATGATCAAAGGTTAATTAGCGCTACCGACTCTATTGTGTGAGGTAGGTGGCCTACATTGACTGTAACGCTGAAATAAAACCCACAAAAAAATCCATATCTCAAGACTTAGTCAAACTTTTGTACTAACACTGCCTTTTTCTAATGTCCCCCAGTGCTTAGCTGTTTCGAAATTGCTCGGAGTGTGCTGGACAGTGAGTCTGGAAAGCCAGGAAACCCCAAACACCTGCTTAAGTATTTTTTGGGTCACTGGCATTGATCAATAACTCTACCGATGATATGTTATGGTCATTTTGTGTTATGGGGCCGTATAAATCTCACTCATTGCCCCTTTAAATGGAGTCAGTGAAGGAAGTTTAGTGCGAAACATCGATACAGACGATGATCGCTGCATTTCAATTCAGGCCCGGGATTTGTCATTCCAAAGACTCACCCGGCATGACTGGCATTCTCAAAGCCTGGTGGTTGGGGTGGGGGGTGGGTGTAGTAACCCCAACTGGATCTACTTTTACTTCTGTTTCTTTTTAGGGAGGGTGTAGGTTATTTAATAAACCGCTGATTCAAGCAGCATGATTGCTGGCAGCATGCACCTCCACTTAACTTAACGACCCTCATAAAATTAACAGCGGCGATAAAATACATACCACGAAAGTATGTTTCTAATGACACCCGGAGGCCCGCAGGTCATTTTTGTAAGAAATTACACAGTGAATTATTGATACCAACAACTAGAGAAGCTTAGACTGGAGAATGGTGTAAAACTTTGTTTAAATATTTAAAAAATGGCAAATTCAGGTCTGTTCCTTAATGCATTTGCTTCAAAACAACATTTGCAGTCAAAAGAAAAAAAAAACACACACACAGTGTGATCTAGCACTTTTATTTTTCTTCTCAGTGTCTCTCAGCATCAAAACCTCGACTACGAGTTTTGTTAGAGCCTTCCCTGTCACCATTTTTGATACAGCTATTGACACCCGTGTATTCCATAGTGCTTTCTGAAGATAGCAGAGGTTGTAAATTGTATCTAGAAGCCACCTCGACAGTCGGAAAAAAAAAAAAGCCATTACTCAGGGCAGAAGTCTCTGTATATTTCAGGAAAAACCCAGGAGGAACATGGAAATTGAAAAATCATCGACACTGTGCTGAGATGCGGAGCAAATGATCCTAAGCTTTGGTGAGAGAAGTAGCAGGGGGAGAGGGATTGGTTGCACCTTGTCTTGGGTGAGTCATTCAATCCCTCTGCCCGAAGAAAACTATGTTTAGGATGCAGATGTTATTTTAAACTCTTTGATCACACATAGTACAGTACTGATATTTTTTTCCAACTTCAAAAAAAAAATCAGAAAAACAAACGACACCATAACTCTCAACCAGAGTTCACCACCACGAAATCAGCTACAACTAACACATGTGGCCGGTCACAGGGGGAACACGACACCAGCCTTCACAGAGGCTGCACATTGCATCTCACAGTCTTATCAGCAGGGACAGCATGCGATCAAGCTCCTGAATCCTATTCTTTACAAAGCCGACCATGTAGCATTATGAGTCACTTATTACAGACAAGGCCTTGAGGAAACCAAAATGCCATTTTTATTAACTTAATTTCCTCCATGATACTTTCTGTGTCTACATGGCTTCTTATATGATTTGCAGATGAGTCACGTATAAAATTATTACTGAGACAGTGACTTGTGACTTCAATTTGATAGTCCATATTGGTACAATCTTGCCAATATAGCAAAATTAAACCACATTAGATTACTGTGAGGCTCAATACACAGCATGCTTTTATCAAACTTTTAACTTTTACATGACCTAAATGGAAATGTAGCACACCAAAATTAACTAAGTGGCACTAAATGGAAAGTAGAGATGAGTATGGCAGTAATGCTATTAGTTTTCCAGCTACTGGATAATACACCATTTAATGGTGTAAGACAGAAAATTGGGTAGGTTTCACATCGAAAGCTCAAAGTCTGTATATAGGCATATTGAATTTAAACCTATGTTCACAATCTAAACGTATTTTTAAAAATTAAGTGCTGTATGTACTTATTTTACAAAGAAGTGAGGAAAAAAGAATCTTCCCATTGAACCTTTTTTTTTAAATTTCCTGTGTCTTTGGAGCTAAAAGTGGCCACCCAAACACATGAGATATAACAATGGAAAGCCTAGGATGTCTTCCATTTAGTACATCAGGACTTAGTAGGGTAGCTCAAATAAGTCAAAACATATAGACCAAAAACGAATGTTCAACACAGAGGACATAACTGAGTATGCTGGTTCTCAGGAGGATATTATATTCTGATGTTTTACAAAGATGAGGGTGGAAAGGAGTATCCCTAATATGCTCTTTATAAAGTAAGTATGCATACCAAGTAGTATTTATTGGGATTGTGAATACACATATTCACATTAATTGGATGCTGACTATTTCTTTTTTGAGAAACATAATTTACAGGTCAGTGTTTATCTGTATGGCTGTTTCTTGTTTTTTGATGCTATTTATTGGCACCGGTGGCTTGTAAAACAACACAAAATGACATGTCGGTAATAAGCTAGGCTCATATGAAAATACTAAGTTGGATAACAGGCACACAGGTTTTGTTACTCAGCACCAGCTGGCTGTCTGCTTTGAAGCCCCTTAAATCCTGAAGCTCTCTCCATTGTGTAAATGCTTTTCTCAGGCTAACTCCTGCTTTATCCTGTCTTCTCTGCCTTTCTCAATGCTTTCCTTGATTCCTGTGATAGAGCAGTTCTTTTCTTTGGGCTAGTCATGTTTCCAAGGCTGTTTGTTATCCATTATGCCAACTAACTAAAGATATCCACCAGTATCTCTGAAGACAGATCTATAGCAGCTAACTGTTGGTGACTAAGAGCGGCTAGCCATTAGCACCAAGCAGCTACATACCTATAGCTAACTGGGCACTGCAGCCAGCATTTGTTAAGGCAAATCCTATGGACACATTTCTGTTTTGTGTACATGTTTATATAGAGAAAACTTTTATGCAGAGAAAACTGCTGTCATATTGATTTATGAAAAGGCTAACCATTTGCCTAATGGTGTGCTGCTGACTGTGTTATTTTTCATTTGATATTAAAAAATAACAAACACAATAGGATTCGGAATAAAAAAAGTTTAAAAAAAAAAGATATCTTACCTCTGTAACTACTAGTTAAATTAAACAATGTTGCTCTTTCGAACTGTTACATTCTATAGGGCTACATACATGCATTTTGTTACTGAAAATAAAAAATAAAAAAGCTTTCTCTGGAACAAAAAAAAGACACTGATTAGGACCATATATTGCTCCAAAACCTGTATTAAATGAGCTTTAACAGATACGCAAGTTAGGAATGTACTGTACATAAAATATGTAGATATTGGTTGGACATGCTACACTTTCATTCCTAATTTCTTAGTATAGCACAGCTGATGTTTACTTGGCTCCCTTTCTGTTTTTAGAAATTGTTTTTGGACCACGTAGTTGCTAAATTAATTTTAGTCATTGTAATGTCTTTTATTGTGTGTCTTTGACAATGATCAAATAAACACAAGAACAAAGAGAATCTCCAAACTGGGTAATAAACCAAACTATAATTACAATTTATCATTGCTTTACACCGCTGACAGGTGCTGTGCAACACATTTGTAATTTTCACAACGTCAAAAGGTGAGGCATTACATTATGGGAGCAGAGAGCATGCTGTGAGGACAACATTTAATTTTATTCTATTGCAACAACTTTTGAGAGCACTACATTATGCAAATATAGAATTTAAGGAGTAAAGCAGAAAAATGACTATAAATAAAGTGCACTGGAAGCAACTGTGAAGCAGTTTTTGACACAGGGCGACACACAATTACATTATTGTTTTTTTCAGTTTCATCTTTTTAAAGCTTGAACAGAATATGTCAAAAGGAATTTGATGAAATGAATAAGGAAGTCACACCTGAAGGATTTCAGCTAGAAAATTAGGTCAAATGACTTTTGTAATAAATAATAATATATATTTAGAGACACCCTTTATACCAGCGGTCCCCAACCCCTGGGCCACGGGTCGTTTGGTACCGGGCCGCGAGAATTGAGGCTCGGGTGTGAAATTTATGGTTTTCAGGGTTTTTATCGTTATTTTTTTATCGTTTTTATCATTAACTTGGTTCCCCTGGGTCTTTTCCTGTGTGTTATAAATAAATCTTCTTTGTTTTGGTACCGGTACTGGTTTTATTTTGTTGTATTTATCCACAACAACGGTTTGTGAAAATACTGTCGGACATATACCGGTCCGTGGCGCAAAAAAGGTTGGGGACCGCTGCTTTATACCACATGTTCAAACAATATAATGAAAATATATATTTTTTAAAAAGGCATTTTAAATTGTGAAGCTCTCTGTGTAGACACATTTTATTGGCTGGGACATGGCTAGGTCTCCCTCCATAAAAGGGGATGTGTAAAAAAAGTGAAATTGCTAAATAAAGAAGATCCTTTATCCTGTCTCAGGATCCATCACCATCAAAAAGGCAAAGATATCCACAAGATTAAGTAATTTATACTCAAATACTCAACTCAATGCCTGTTTAGAGTAGCCACTAAATTACTCCTCCATATGATTGAGCAATAATGTGTATGGTCACGTGTGCAGTCACTGTAGTCTACCCACTGACAGCAAGAGGGCATTAAAAGCTTGTAACACTAGCAGAGGGAAAAAAGCCTCTTTAAGGCCTGGTTATGTCATTCTCTCTCTTTTTTTCCTCTCTCTGAGTGTCTGCGTTCAGCACAGGAAGCTGAATTCTGTATATTTAGGGGTAAAACAATACCCTCATCTCTCTGGTGCTAATGCTGGTGTCCCCTTTTTTTCTCTTTTCTTCCTGCCAGCCGCTCCACCTCCGCACTGTACGACAAACATTTACACCATTTTCATTGAAATGAGCATGAAACAATCCCTGTCATACTGTAAACGGTGGCGTTTTTAAAAAAGGTGTGTTAAACACATGGTGTGAACCAGGTCGCCAAAAGGTCCAATCAGGCCCGCATGATCGCATCATCAGAATACAAACTGTTAATTTCATGAATCAAGATTACTTTTAGGTCCTTTGTCATGACAAATACACTACCCATTTTACTATTAGTATTCTATTGAAAAAATATTGTATTAAAAATAGATATTCTTTCTTTTATGAAACTTTGGATCCAATATTTTTCTAATTGTATGGATTTCCTGCTTGTTTTGTTGCTGCTGTTTGTTTGTTTTTGTTGTTTTGTCATTTTTTTTATTTTTACTGTGGGTCCTTAGTGGAAAGCAGGACAATTTCTGTAAATTCACAGAACATTTTCTCTTTTCTAATGAAAGAAAGCTTTTCAAAATTATAGACGTGGTAGTTATGAGCTGGCAGTAATTTTTCTAATTTTACGTATTTCCATTTTTTTTATTTTTACTGTGCGTCCTTGGTTAAAAACGGGAACTAACAGAAAATTAATTAGAACATTATCTCTAATTGCCAGACAAAGCCCACATCAATTGTACAGACTTATTTTTCAAAGTGTAAGTATCAATTCTGGTGGGTTTTTTTACTACATTTGGTATTTTATTGCAAAAACTGTCATGTGATGTTGCACCTAATTTTGCTAAGATCAATTTTCTAAATGGATAATTTACTAAATGCAAACACTTTCCCAGTATACTTCATCTACATCTGTAGCTACAGTTTTAGTGGTTTGGCTTATTTAAGATCAAATTGTGTATGTGGCCCTGAAACTAAAATGTGTTTGATTTCTCTTGTTTAAAATGAAACCTGGCAAATGGTAAAAATGCACAACAACATAAAAACTCACTGCATGCCAATGATATCTGAAGGCTGTGTAGTTTTGAGTTCAGTCTTCAACTTGATGACTCAGGCTGGGTGTTAGTTTTTAATGAGTGGAAGATGGTATTTCTGATATTGAAAAACTGTCTGCCCTGTGCTCCTGTCTTTCTCAAAATAAATTTAAAGTTTCTCCCTCATTCTTACGTCTTTATTTAGAGTTCATGAATAATTTAAAATATATTTTTAGGCATATAAATGACTATGTGAGGATGTCACTCGATTCAAATAGCAGATCTTATTTTAGAGCAGAATCCAAATGAGTAAATGCAGATTTGAATTGAAAAGAGAAACAATTACATGTTTAACTTCAATGAGACCTGAAGGGTAACATACAAAAAAAAAGGAAACAAAAGCACAGAGTACTATAGTACTTGCTGAGAGAGTGTAAGAAGAAAAAGTGCTTTGGGGGAATGTTCCATTTCGGTTCCTAAAAAACAAAAAATGGAGCAGCGGCATCAAGGGGGAGAAAGAAGCGGTATCGATTGAAGTGGGTAAAGTTTAAAAAAAAGGAAAAAAAAGGGGAGAGTTAGAGATTTTATTGTTGTTATTGTTCACAATCACAAGTACAAAACTGCAGAATCTCAATCGATTGATTGCACCGAGGACTGTAGCCATACATCACTATAGGTGCAAGGCTATTTCATCCTCTTGATTAGGACCCCAAGGGGTGAGGGTTTAAAGAGCGAAACTGTAATCACGCTCCCTTTGAAGGAGAAGGTTATTTATATCTCCTCTTCTTAAGGTTCTAACACCCTCCATGCTTGTGTGTCTCTAGGAGGACACAGAATGTTTGTTTAGCCAGTTGACAGTACTATAATGACGTCGGCAGTGAAAGTAGCAGATGTTATGAACTTGTGGTACATTTTATTGGTTTTACTTGTTAAAAACAGATAATATATAGAATTTTTTCTTAATATTTTGTCTTTTTTTGACAGCAAAAACTGGTAATCTGCATTATCTTTTTCCCATGTGTCTTAGTTCGTACTCAAATGCAGACGGCAAGATTAGCTTTCACATTTTTATTTAAGAAAAAAAAATGAAAAAGACTAATGTACAGGGGAGCTCCTATTTTTCTCCCAAGTAAATGTCAAGATTTTTGGAGCATATCAGTCAAACTGAACTGACCGTACTTAATGACATATGTGACTGAACAAATCATTAGTTCAACATTAGTTCCTTATTAAAAGAAAATTATATGTCCGAAAAAGCCACTGCAACAGACATGAAGCGATAAGTCAAGTCAGTGACGTATGGTGACAGGTTAAAGCCTTAGGCATGCATTAGGATCTGCTGGTTCATTAAGTTTTGTTTCTTTGAACTCTAGTGTACAAAGTCTCAAGTCACACCAAACTTCTTTGTATTTTCCTTCAAAGGAGTCAGAATTTATTGTAATTTTTGAAGGGCAATTTTTAAAGTGATACTTCTTCAGGATTCTTGGTCCTTCAAAGTTTTCTGCAGATATTAGCTGCTTTTTTCACAAATTTTCAGTCTAGGCCTTTTAGCTGACCATTGTCAAGGTATATTTTTTTATTGTTTATTAAGCTGCTTGAGACTAACCTACAAGTCATTGAAGCAGACTTCACATAGGAATTTACTCATAGAGACAACTTAGCAAATAACCAGATTTAAATCATATCTTTAGACAATTTGCTGTTAGCAGCCTGTCACAGAAAAACAAAACAAAACTTACTTTGTTCCCATTTCTTTAGCTAGAACTCCAAAACATGCCAAAGGTAATCCAGTCTGACTGACATAAAATAGTGTTTTTGTGCCAACAAGGTGATTCCCAAAGAGCTATTAGTTGAAAAAACTTGGAATATCTCGTCATGATGTACAGTGTTTTTCTTCAAAACATTTGAGAGAATTGGACATGGGAAGGACAAACGAAGAACTGGCAGGTCTACAGCAGATGGACAGTATCTGAAAGCCATGTCCTCAAGAAATAGCAAAGAATTCCAGCAATGACCTGACAAAAGACCTGAGAAAGACCTGAGAAATGGTTCTTCAGTTGATCCATCTAATGTTTGCCTCATCACAGGTAGTCTCAGTGGAAAGTTGGCTGTCAAGAAGCATTTCTTAAGGAAGGGAAATGGTTAGAAAATGCTAATGTATACCAAATACAGAGAAATGGACTGAAAATACTGAATATCTTGTAGTTATGAATTTTCTGTTCCATTTGCTGTCTGTATGTATGGAGGTAAGCCATCCCTCATTTCTTTACATTTTACTAGGTCTACAGCCATCTCTAAAAGCCACATCTTTGGGCTGTGCTTCAGCCAGTGGAATTAGGGATCTTATCAAAACTGATGGAACTATAAACACAGAAGAGTATCATCCAATTTAGAATCATCTGAGAAGCATCTGATTGGCTACGGCATCATTTTTCAGCATGAAAATGATTCCAAACACACTCCCAGTGCACTGAAAGCATGCCTGCATAGAGAAACACACAAAGGAACACCTATTAATCATGGATTGGCCTCCCCAGAGCTCAGACTTCAACATTATCGAAGCAGTGTGGAATCATCTTGATAGACAACAGAACAAAAGACCGCAAACATCCAAAGACGAGCTTTGAATGTCCTTCAAGGAGCCTTGAGAACTATTCCCGAAGACTGCTGTCTAAGAAAGCTCAGGCTATTTTAATAAATCGAGGTGGTGATAACAAATATTGACTTTCAAACTCATTAGAATCGCACAAACTTTTGTCAAGCGTTGTTTCCTTCCATGCTGCATTCTATTTAACCTATTTTAATATGTTGTATTTAGCGGTAGCTGTATATGACACAGGTGCAGCCACTTAGTACAGCACCAGTGAGCTCAAACACTGCCTTGTAAGGCACACTAATGAACATCTAAGTCTGTATTCACACTACGTCGAAGCATCTATTTTTTCCACACCATTTAACAGCATTAGGTCACTAAAAGAGGACTGTAAATGTTCCTTTGCTAGCATTAAGACGATTAAAGTGATTTATGCTGGCTCTTCTTGAACCTACTTATTTGTGCTTTGTTAAGTATATGACGAAAGCTTTTACCTGTTGCACATGTACAGTGTGTTGATCTACATACAGTCCTAGAATTAAGGACATAAAATTAGTTCTCAACTGAATGTAACAGTTCAGGACAAGAGGATGTAGAAAAGACTGAACTGGAGACAGAAAAACACAAAGGATGTGGCATCACTTGTTGAATATAAATGGCCGTGCAGTCTTCTAGCTTCGACATACAAGAATGAACTAAAAAGTAAATGATGGTAAATCTTTGACCCTGATGAGAATCAACAGAAGTCAACAGAAATGTTTAGTTAAGTGCTGCCTAATAGCAATTATCTGATGTAGATTTTCCTCCTTTCCCAAACTTGTAAAGAGTAAAGATGCCTCAGTGATGTCTTGCATCATCGAGGATTTAGCCTTTTTTAAAACCCATCATGTCATAAAATTGCTTTTAACTTCCTATTGAGAATATTCCAGTATTATATTACAAACACATGGACATATATTTGATGAATAGCCATGGAAAATGTCTTTTTCTTCTACTTTTTTTATTAAAATAGGTAGGCAGCACATAGGTCGCCAGCTCTTTAGGAAGGAAACTGATGAATGATATCCGCCATTCTTTACACCCGTTGTCCTTGAACAGGAGCTAGGCTGAAATTAGTCAGTTGAGTCACATTAGATGAATGTGCACAAAAGAGTAGACTTAAAAAAAACAAGCTGATGAGTTGGAATACAAATTCTGACAAAGGGGCTACCCAGATGGATGGAACAGAACAGCCAGATTCACTCAAATGACCCTGATGAGTGCTTCGAAAAGGGCAAAACAGCCCCCAGACAATGGTCCCAAATGCTGGCAGCAATACTAGGGAAGGATGAAGCAACAATCTTAAAACACTGGCACATTTTTAACTTTAGATCCACTGCTGATTAATGAGTGTAAGGACCTCCCTAAGGAGGTGTACAAATGTCCTCCTAATCCGAGGCAGACTTCAGTAGAGACTCATTTGATTCCTTTATAAACCAATACATTATTTGCCAAACCTCCTTCAGGCAGCTCTTAGCACAACTCATGTGCACAGTGCTATTTTGATTTCACTTATATCTTCCCAATAACTCATAAAATAGAGATAATAAGCAAGACTATTTCTTTCTCCCTCCAGTATGCCATTTATTTGATAAAATTCCAATTCAGCCTGGAAAGAGATCATAAAAACACCAGTCAGAGCAAATGTGCTGTGCTCTGGTTCTTGTGCACTTAAGAATACCAAGAAATTCTGCTAGCTCAATAAAAAGCTATCTCTTCTGTTGACTGATATGTCTTGTAATTTCTTTAGGTTACAAGAAAGCAAAGGATTCCCCCACCCCCAGCAGAAACTGGACACTATAAAAGGTGAGCTCAGGCTCAACCAGATTTCTAACACACAGGCTGAGACCAAGGTTCATATCCAGGGTACTGGTAAAATGCCGAATGTAGGATTCCTGTAAAAATGTAGTGAACAGAGTGAGTTCAATTAAACATGATACTAGTGCTATTACTGTTTTACTGCTACTACTACTAATAATAAGATTTATAATATTAAGATTTTACATTGAAATGAAAAACAAAGGTTGTCCAGACATATACATGATATTGTGTGAAATCATAAAGCTTGTTTCTGAGATGTAATAAAAATACACATCTGTAGTGAAAATAGGGTAGCAGGTGGAAGAGAGCCTGGAGAGGTGGAGGTATGCTCAGGAGACAATATGAATGAAATTCAGCAGAAGCAAGATAAAATAAATGTGTGTGAACGAGAGGGAGACAGATGGAAGGGTAAAGAGGAAGGTGGATGAGTTTAAATACCTGGGGAAAGCCATCCAAAGCAATAGACAGCACATGAGAGGTGGAAAGAGGGTGAAGACAGGGTGGACTGGGTGGGGACAGCAAGATTAAAAAAGGAAGGTTTAGAAGACGGTGGTGAGACCTGCTGTAAGCTATGGTTTGGAGATAGTGGCACTAACAAATAAAGGAGGCACCTGGAGGTGGCAGAGTTGAAGAAGATTTTCATTTGGAGTCACCAGGATGGACAGAAATGAGTACATCAGAGCTACATCAGGGCTCAGGTTGACCTATTTGGAGACAGCGTTTGAGTAACAAGATTGAGATGGTAACAGTTTCATGGATTCAGGTTCACGGATTTCATAGGTACACCTACTGCCAAAAGTATTAGCTCATCTGCCTTCACATGCACATGAACTGTAGTGACATCCCATTTTTAATCCATAGACTTTAAAAGGATGACGGTCCACCCTTTGCGCTTATAACAGCTTCCACTCTTCTGGGAAGGTTTAGGAGCCTTCCACACCAAACCCACTCCTCCACATCTTTATGGACCTTGCTTTGTGCACTGGTGCACAGTCATGTTGAAACAGGGAGGTGCCATTCCCAAACTGCTCCCACAAAGTTCAGAAGCATGAAATTGCCCAAAATGTCGTGGTATGCTAAAGCATTAAGAATTCCTTTCTCTGGAGTTAAGGGGCCAAGCTCCTGAAAAACCGTGCTTCATACCACAGCTTCTATGAACTATTAAGAAAGTGCTTATCGAAATAGACATTTAAAAGTGGCCAGAATGTTAAATATTTCAGTAGAAAAAAGAATCTAAATTGGTTTGATATTGTAAGGAAGGAGTCTTATTTTTTTTTAAATGCCTCAAATTTTCAGATTCAGATTTTCTAAAGCTGCCCTCAAACTAAAATTTTTGGAGATTTAAAAGATGCTGTGGAAGGAAAATACTTGAATATCATCATTGTTATGATGTAGACAGCATCCATATTTAAAGCTACAGGCAATTAATGCTTAAATATGGAGCACTTTAAAAGTGATTTTGAAGTATTACTCAGCTCGAGAAAATGATATTCACAGGAATAAAAGCAGAGGTTAACTTTGGAATATGGATGGGGCACTTTGTGTCAAGGTGAAAACTGGCATTACAATAAAATAATAATAAACTAAGCTGAAAAGGTTTAGATTTTTTCCCTGCTCTCTCTATTTTTATAAACTTAAAATGAAAATAGTTGGAGAATTGTTCATGTACTTTATACGATACATATATTGTGTGTCGCTGTTAGCAATTATGCATGTGTATACAGATATTTAATATAAATTATATTTTTTATCTGGTTTTGTAAGTCTGTTTTTCTTTTTTTGGAACTGTATGTCTGGCATTGGGGTAATGTACTATTTTAAAAAAGCCTGTCTTGTGTGCATTATTTACTTTGTCTTATTATCTCTCATTTGTTTTCACTGTGTTTAGAGACAATAGATAGAAATAAAATATGGTGAATTCAACTTTCTAAATTGAATCTTTATCAAAACAAAACCATTACAAAATGCAACAAAACAAATTAGTTATGGCTGATTAAAATATCAGAAAGATTAAAACAATGAATAATTTGCCAACATGAGCTATTAAAGATGCCCTGTGGAGGATTGACTGTTAGCACTTATTTATCACTAAAACACATTTTCTGTATATTTAAAGTCTTGCATACTGAATGCAAACTCTAATATATGTGATTTTTTTTAATGTCATCCTTTCAGGTCCAATTCCTGTGACAGAACTGTAGTCGTCTGGACTACTGCAGTGGCCACAAAGTAGAAAAAAAGCACAGCTCTTTCCATAAACCCCATTTCAACAATGGGGTGAGCTCTCGCACCAGGACAACATTAACGGTGAAAATAGAGTATGAGGTTTTGCTCAGATACATTTGCTGCGCGGGTCATTTCAATCCAGCAGGGTCAGCCTTCCTATTACCCTATTGTTGACTTTATGCTGAGATTGGCTGGGGTTTTCTGGTATGGGTTTAACCATTTAAAACAGTAATAAAAAATAGTCTGTCATGAAGGCCTTGCCTCTTATGTAAAATACTTTCTGGAAACTTACAACAGGCCTCAAGTTGGTCTCAAAATGGTCAAAATAATAAAAATGACTCACTAAAAGTATCAAACATGATCATTTAAGGTAGATCTTGAGGAGACACAATCCATAAAACAGACATTCATCCTAAATGGCATGTTGGGGACTTGAATTCATGTCAAATAGAAATATCAGGTGTACCTTTAATGCTGTTGCAACAGCAAAATGACTAAATAATTAGGTAATTTTACATTTATTTCTTACAATTTAAGCCTAAAGTGTTGTGCTAACAGACTTCTTTCACCTACTACAGCATTTCTTTGTCATTTCTGAAAACCTGTGATGTTCTGTTGAAAACGCATTTCTTTTTTCCTATGTTAAAATATATATCAGGGTTTAAATTTGTAAATGACTTAAGATGAAAGTGGCCCATGTAAAATGAGTTTGACATCGCTGGTTTAATGTGTACATAAAAATGAGTATATAAAATTCTGAGTATAGGGACATGAATAAAGACTCATAATTGTACAAAAATAATAACATGATTTACAATATTATTATATACATATGCATAACCATAATCAATAGTGATATATTGTGACACCCCTGGGTGAATGTTTGCATACATCCATTCTTTAAATGACTGCTTTACATTACTACTGTAGTAACAGTGGCACATTAGATGTTGCCACATTTGACTATTGTCACTGGAAGCAGGATTAACTCTGCTTAACTCGTTACCCACTGTTAATCTTTAGCATGTGTCATTCTCAAGGGCTCGTCCATATGCCGTTAACAAAGCCTCGAGCTTGTCAAGCTTAATAAGCTGTTTTTCTCATACACCACTAGTTTTTGTGATTTCCCTCATAGATGTTAACAGTATATGTTATATTTGACCATATTTAGTAAAATCAGGATGTAGGTCTGCTTTTTCCGAGCTCATTAAAAGCCAATTTTTGGTTTTTACTTGCAAATATGTGAATTCACAAAATATGATGCATTAATGAAGATTAAACAGAATATAAAGTATTTAAAATGAGCTCAACTGTAGAAACTGGTTTTGTTACCTGCTAAAAATCACGCATTGGCTGCTTTGGCTGGGGATCGACAGCTTTAATATGAGTGTTGGTTCTTGTCTACCGGCTTTGTGTTAGCATGCTGTCTTCGCAGATGATTGCAAACAGTCCATATCATGTTAGCAGCAGGGGATGGCTGTTTCTCCTCAGGGCACAATTTACACTTTACTTTCTGGTCCTTTAGCGCAATAAAAATAAAGTTAATGTTCATAGCTATGTTCATCAAAATTTGTAGACTGCTCTACTACTTTCCTCCCCCCTCCATACAAACTGAAGCCAGAGAAAAAGGCATGTTTGAGTATCTTTATCTATCCATCCATCATGGAGATAATTGGAGAACTTGCATAAAACTTAGATAAAGCTAACAACATTGTTTAATCAGTAAGATTAATGTAAATTCATGAATTTAGTAGAGGAATGGCTGGAATGTGTCACACCTAACCAGCTGTCAGATCTACAAATCAGTGGGCAATGACAGATTTGTTCAGATTTAGTCACTTTACTGCATTTACGTGACTTTAAAGTGGAATTTTAAATTATTGGTAACGTCATTAGATAATGTAAAAAAGAACACTTTTCCTGAAATCCACACAGCCCACATTATGCGACTAAACACATCCAGCATACACAGAGGAAAAATTGATATCAATCACCTCACTGCGTGTTTGACATTTGGAGTTAAATTATGGTTTGTTTGTTTTTTTAAACATTGAGGTGTTTCTGCCAACACAATTACATCCGCCTTCAAAACCAATTTACACATACAATATGTGCAAATACACGATGCAAAGGCAGTTGTTTGTGTGTGTGCGTATGTGCTGGACCCTTTCTATGGCCGTGCATGCATGTAATTTCCACTGGACGTAGATACAATACAGTGCATGTATTTGTGCTCATTTAAATCACATGTTGATTGAGGGCATTGATGTGATCCTCAGGTATGAGGTGCTGACAGGAAAATAATGCACTCATTTGCTAGTATCACATAGCTACTCATATATAATCTATAGCGAGCAGAGTGTCATCGATGCCTTCTAAAGGCATACTGCTGAGGTGGAACAGAGGAGAGGCTATGACTTGGCACACCGCCTCTGTGTCTCCTGCTGGGGCCCTGAGCTGTCTCAGTTGCCTGTCACGCCCCTGTATGTGTGTGTAGCTGTGCGATTCTACAACCACAAAAAAACAAAAAAAAGGAGATCTAGCTGATGTGAGCACACGCGCATGATGAGCGTGCACGCACGCCCGAAGCAGAGCGGAATATGGCTCAGAGGAGAGAGTGAGCGGAGAGCTGTCACACAAAGGGAGGCAGTCAGTGCCACTCGCCCTCCTCCTTCCTCCTGCAAAAAAAAAAAGAAAAAAAAAAGCACACTAGCTCAGAAACGGCCTGCCCACGTGTTTTCTGTCACCTCGTTCATTCATTTCCCATCGGTCTAATTTGCAGCATGGGGTTTGGAAGACTGGGGCACAGTTGGATTCAGAAGGCAGTGTTTTAGTGTTCTGACAGACTTTTCAGCTCTTCGTGTTTAAACCAACCGCCAGTCACCAAATGCAAAAATGCATGATACTACAGATCACTCGCAAACTGTTTTTGGGGGTTTTTTTTGTACAATTAACTCCCCACACAATTTCATATTTAGCGATCAAGTAACAAACTGTTTTACCTCTTAACACCAGATAACTGGCGACCCATTTTACGTTAAGGATTGGGTGATAGATACAGTTTAAGTCCACCTCTATTCCAAAGAGGTGAAACCCAGATGGAAAAGCTTTTAACAGACAAACTGCAGTGCCAAAACGTATGGAAATGAGAGCTAAGTGAAAATTTGCATTTGGCTAAAATAAAACAATGGATTGCCAGTGACCTGGTGGACAGTAAGAGGGTAAAAAGACTAATGTGCAGCAGAAATCAAAAGCAATGCACTGAGACAAATGTTAAAAATGCTTTTCATGTGTAGCACTCACTGCATTTTTTTCTCTCTCTCAAAATCACTCTGCGTGTTGTCATAATCAATGACATTAGCTTAATCAAACAGCCGTGTGCTGCAGATGTGACACTTCACGACTGCAGGATAAACTAGCTCTTTGGCTCTGAATTGCCACTGCATGCCAACTTCAAAAGATATCTGCTTTTTGAAGTGGCATGAAGGGTTGGTAAGCTGTTGCTAGTGCTGACAAGTAAAGGATTTGTGAGTTGCAATCTAAAGAGGAGCAGACATAAGAACGAGGGTAACTTCTTGATTGCATGAGTGGCATTTTCTCCCAGTGGTCCTCTGACCCTGGTAAAATAGACCCTAAAAAAAGAAGTGAGACATTTATATAGAAGTTCAGTCGGGTCCTCAGCATAGAACTGACACTCCATGTGGGTGATGTCAAGAGATAAAAACTGCAAGCTGCCCTGTTGGTGATGAATAGAGGACCAGATCTGTAGAATCACACAATACCGCTCTGAGCTTTGCACTGAAATAAGCTTCATATCATTGTGTTGTGAACCAGATCTGAACCAGAAAATGTGCCTTTATCTGAGGAAAATCACCCTGGGTGCTGCCACAGAGTCGACGCAGTTCATCTTCCCTTTATTGTCAGTGGAGGATAAAATTGCTGCACCCAGGGGTGGGCTTGCACCTTAGGTATGCACATTATGTTTTCATCATCATTTTAAGGATAGATGTATAGATACTCAGCTGTCAGAGGAGGCAGAATAAGCCTTACCAAACATAACAGAATACATTAACTGCAATCCATTTCATATATGGCTGCTTTTCTGTACATCCGTCGCCTGGATAATGTGTCAGCTCCTTAGAGGTACTTGTTGCAAATCCTTGTGTTTAACAATAATTTCAAAGCCTTGCAAAATTAGCTAAAGCTATGAAGAGAATGTGAAGAAACAGCTGCTAAGTGGTTGTGTCCAAAACCTGTATGCATTCTGCTAAAGAGGTAGCAAATGAACTCAAACTGAGCCAAGCTGTACTTTTGTCGTAAAACCAAATTGTACGAAATGAAGGTGACGCAGGTCAAGGTAACCTTTAGTTAGTCACTCAAATACTCCAAGAGCACATTCTTATTGATTTGAAGGCTTTGAAAAAGCAAAGCCAATTAACAAAATGGAAGACTGGAAAGAAATAGCAAAAGTTAAAAGAATAGAGGCACATCTAAAAACATTTCAACTGGTAAAAATCTGCCCCCTGGTGGAGTGGGATTTTTTTTAATTGAAATTCACAGAGGGCAAAAACACAAAGTACCTTTCATGCCAAATAGTCAAGTCAAAGTTTATTTCTATAGCACACAAACTTTAACAAAGCACATGTTTGTAATGACAGTTCAAAAGGGAGCGGACTGATGAAAAGTTGTGCTCAAGGACAACTTTCAAGGAGAAATTCACACTGAGGAACACAAAAACACATTAAAAAAAAGTCCCACAACATGAATCAATAGAGGGTTGGGAGACCAGGTCGGCCCATGCTAGAGTATTGTTTGGTCTGTTATTTTAGTCACTAGGCAACATGACATCATAAAGCACTATGTTATGAGCAAAAGTACTGGGCCATCCCTCTTAATCTGTGAATTCAGGTGTTTTCAGTCCCATTGCCACAGGTCTATAAAATCCAGCTCCTTTGCGAACATTTGTGACAGAGTGGTTTGTTCTAAAGAGTTCACTGAATTTGAGCATGACACTGTCCATTCTTGAAATTTCTTCCCTCCTAGCTGATTTGTGATAAACTGTAAGTGGTGTTTTGGGGAAATGGAAGCATTTAAGGGTCACAGCAAATCAGCCATGAAGTGTAGTGCTGTGCCATCATTCAAGTTTTGTGTAAATTAGACGTTACTGTAGTGAAGTTAAAGCGTTACTATGCTTTTATAAGGTGTTGTAGATGCATGAACATTAAAAATGGGTAATTTTATCCTATTAGTATGTGGTTGCCAGGCAACTTGAGGATATTAGATGAGAACCTTCAGGGGCTGAAGACAAATCTGTGTGCAAGTTTTGTTGCTCCGCTGCTGCTCTTGTGTAGGAGGAGTTTGCAGGCAAATGTGACCTCTCTAAAGGATGTGAGCCAATATTACAGTTTTGATATAATTTCCTTTCCTAAATAATTCTCTTGTCATCATTATTTCCACATGTTTGTGGGGGTCTGACAGGTCAAATGTGCTTTGTCAGCTGTAGATTTTTAAGCAATGTTTTCTATTCAGGTTGATGTTATGTCCGTTGAAGGAGACGCACACATTCAGATTGTGAAATCTCTGAAATTTGAATGCGGCATCTGCTCTTTCCCCTCCGCCTTTAATGTCAAAATTAGCTAAGCAATGTGAAATTACGGAGAAACACCCTTCAGCTTTACTGAAGAGGTGTTCTGTATTCTTTTGTGTTTGAACACCTCGCTATAAATGAACATCCATTGCCGCATCATTAGCCAGTGGAGACAAGAGATGAACTCATAATTTCCATTGTCAGTTCTGAGAGAGGCTCCCAATTATTTAGAAACAATTGAAGAGGTGGCAGAGGCATCAGCCAGGACGCTGCAATATTTCTGGGGAACAGGAGTGCATTATTTCTCATTTGGAGCTGACAGCTCTACCAGTCGGGTAAAATTGCGACAAACAGATATTGTGATCCCAGAAAACTCTGCATTGAGACGTTTTGTTTGTAACATAATGACAGACTCACACAAGCGCCCTGTTACATCTTGGACTTTTCGGCGTTTCATAATTATTTCATCTCAGGGAGTGCTGTTTGAGCTGAAAAAAAGGCCTTACTTTCCCCCTCATTAATCTAAATCCCAAATTCTTTAGTTTATTATTCAGGAATGAAGCAAAGAGCTCTTACAGATTCAGTGTTTCAAGCTTATTAGCTTACAAATTTGATGGCTTTTGAACCTCTGGGATCCTCAACATGGGTTCTACTTTTGTGTATCCCCTTCCCTAGATGCTGAAGGTGACTTCCAGGAGGCGATCAAGCAAAACACAATTTCTCAGTGATGTTGGTGTAACTGAAAATTCAGGTCATGCTATGACTCCAAAGAGTCCTTACTTCTTATTGGAGGGTTCAGCATTTCTATGGTGAGTATCACTGAATTTTTTCCCTCAGTGATATCCTCAAACGGGCATATGAAATGGGAAAATACACACCTGCCACCTCTTACACTGGCGTGTATACACTTACTTACTCAGATCTACACTGCCCGAGGTTGTAAAATACAGTGGAGACATGAGAAAGTACCTCAAAAAGCACTTCAGGGTACAGGTTATGGGAGGTTCATTTCCTACACTAGGAAAAAGCTCTTTTACAGCCTTTAAAAAAAAAAAAAAAAAAAGCTCAGTGGCTGACCCAGTGCTGAGGAACCATGCTATGCTCACTGATTTATGTCAAACTTACAATGCTCTCTTAGTTATATGAACAAGAATAATCAGTTGTCTTTCTATTTTGATATGCAAATTCCCACAGTGCAATCATGCATCTGTTTTGATCCTTAGGAAAATCCCAGAGCATTGTCCTCCTTTCATAGATGTGGCTCTTAAGGTGGATTTATGGTCTCTCTGAACTCCAGCCAGGATGGTTTCTCTGCGACTTCCCGAACGCAGAGATCTGATATTCACACCCGCTTCATGTCATGATTGGCTGGCTGTTTGGAGGTAAAAGAGAAGCTGGGAATTGTACCTTTAACACCGGCTCTCTTTTTTGTCAGAATTTACTGAGCTGTGTGGGGGACTTGAAGCATTTCGAGGGGTATTGGTAGATACTAGGTGCATGTTAGGAATGGTAATGCACCTCAGTTTAATAATGCCTATAAAGAGGCGGTGAGGGTCATGTTCAGTTTGTGAAATGAATATGCAGCTCTCAAAGACACACACACTCTAACGGTTCTAACAGTGAGGCTGGCCCAGATAGGAGAAAAACAACACAGACTGGAAGCTTTTTCTTTCATGTTTACTTGTTTTCACCAATGAGCCCTGCACTTGTATTACCCTAAGCTCCAATAAATCTGGGCAATACATTTTGGAGTGCACGGTGTGCACGCAATAAAAATCATGCATTTCGCAGAAAATGATACAACCCTAGTGAGTTGTCTTGGGCTGAAAAAAATAATTTAAAAAATAATCAATTAAATCAATCAATGAAAAAATATAAATTTGCGCACAGTAAATGGGTCCCACAGACCCAAGGATCACACAAGAGTGTGATCCTTGGGTCTTGCTTTTTGTTTTAGGTCCTGTAAGTATTCTGCTCAGATTTACTATGAAAACATTTGATCGTGGTTGGATAAAATATTAGTGGTGTGCAAAGCTGCAAATGGTGTTATCGATCCAATACCAAGTAAATACAGGGCAAGTACTGCCAATACCGATCCTGATGCAGTGTTTAATGATTTATGAGATGAATCATCATCAATTTGCAAATTCTGAACACATTTTGGAGAATGTAAACGTGTCTGCCTCTAAAGCACTTTGCATCAACTCCTGTTGTTTAAATGCGCTAAAGGCTATAAATAAAATCGACGTAACAGACAATATTAAAAAGGTTCAGACATTTTTTATAGTGCATGTTTGAGGTGTATTTTTTTCATAAAAAAAAAAACCCAAAAAGAAAAATTATTTAACACAATTCAGTGGGCTACATACTGAACAAAGTATCAATCCTGCCACACTAGTATAGATCCAATGCCAATACCAGCGTTGGTATCGATACTATCGTTATTTGGAGTAATCCCCTCCAACCTCCAAGCAATTTCGTGATTTTAGTGGCATGAAATTTCAGATCTTCGTGAGTGTAGCATATCGTTGTAGCAGTGAGAGTACTTAGGAACAAGATGTTGCACTGTCAATAACTTGAACACTTGTCCACTACAGTAAGCAGATCTGGTTTGAGTCAGTTATGCTGTTGGGGGCATTTATTATATGTTATGGCATGGATTGGGTAAACTTATTCATTTTTATTATTTATATCATGTTTATTTATTTAAAGGGGACAATGCAGTTTGACATAGTACCATTATGGTTCTTAAAACTGACGTGCTGCACATAGAGTTTATAGCTATTGCTAATTTCCAACCCTTGTCCCTTGTAGGGCTTTTGCATTCATGATACACAAACAAAATGACAACATTCAATTCAATTCTGAGAGTAAAGTCACTACAAACCAATACAGAACTGTTTCAAGAATAACCTTTTATCTTAAGATAATAGATTTCTAATTGTTTTTTTGGCATGAGAAGTTGAACTTGAATGAAAATGTCTTTCTTATGGCCTTTGCAGTCAACAGATTCTGCCCCATTTTCTTACTTGTTCTGATTGCCATCACCAAAACTTCAAATAAGTTAATACCTTCTAAAAGAACAATGTTAAGTAACTCTAGTAACGTTATAGACGTCTGTTCTAGATGTTCTAGATATACTGATACTACGCTATGACCTATGTGTATAACCTTCATATAGGTTATACCATTAATTTGTAATCTGCCACCAAATATACATTGCCATTGTCTTTAATTACCAAGCCACTCTTCCATTTCCCTTTGTCTCTGCTGGCATGCATATTATTTTTAGGAGGCTACCCATTGTGCAGGTGTTGAAAGGGCTACGCATTGAGGGTCAAATGTGACTTCATGAATTCCCGTGTTGATACAAGTGACCTATTTCTTTGTCTAGTATGTGCTAGATTCAGGACAGAGGGAGGACACACTCTGTAGCTGATCACTTGCAAAGTTCATTCAGAATTTTTAGAGCACCAGTATCTCCGGTGTACAGCTAGTATTTTGCCTATAATTGCATCCTTATTAAATCCCATTAAGTCATGAGCATCATTTGGAAGGCCATTCCAGAAAAGTTACGATCGTGACATTGTAGGGATTTCCAATGCAATTTGTTCTACATATGCAATATAGAAATCAATAGGCAATTTTGAGGGGTTCCTGGCATCTCATTAATAGATCTTGTGTATCCTGGAGCCAGTTTCTTTGCATTTTTATACATTTCCTCAACCTCAGTAATGGAAACCTGATAATGAGAAAGATATAAAATATATGTTTTCCAGCAAATCTTTATCGGTGAAATTGTGCTCTTCTGTTGAAGGACAGAGGCCTTTTAATAACGCAGAATATGAAAAAGCAGATGGGTATATTTCTCACCTTTTTATATCACTGAAAGCTTTCTCATAACCCTGTGCCTGCCTACACCTAACTTCAAACTCAATTTGCTTCCACAAGTTGCCTGCCACCTTGCCATTTGTGACCTGCTCCATCTGACTTAGTAAAAGATTTGTCATGTGCCTAATTTAGATATTCTATATTCTGGGTTTCCGGACCCACAGGGAAGGACATAATTGAATAGGCTGTGTCAAAGCCTCCCCCACTCCACAAAAACCTCCCAGGGACGTGCTAACGTTAATTATCTCCCATTGCAATATGGCCTAGTTTTATAATTACTGGTCCTGCCAAATATATTACAACATACTAAACCTCTCACCAGACAGTTATTAATTTAGTGTGTGTGATCCATAGACATGTGCTGTACAATTTGCCTACTTACCTTATTTACAGACAGGATAACAATATTTGTGCTCGAGGGGTTGACTCGGTTGTGCATTGCAATCACGCTTGGTGATTTAGAAATCTTAGACATGCTTTTCATTAGCTGTGCATAACTTATCAACATTAGTGCGCTCATTTTAGCATCAAAGGGCTGCTGCGTGGAAGACAACAGTCTACAGTCTTGCTAGCAGCTCTGTGAGGTTGCACTCAGGCTTAGCAGTGCTTTGGTTTATGTGCTAACATGCTAACGTGAGCTCAGTGTTGAACGTGCTGAGTTCATATATGATTTATCAATATTGTCCATATTAGTTTAGCATGCGCTAAGTGCTAATTAGTGCCATACACAAAGTACACAATATATAATATATAAGGATTTAATTAAAGGACTAAATTAAAAAACTATAGAGACAGAGAGCATTTTGCTCCTACAGGGGGGAGGGGGGATCAAGCATCCCACTAATTTTTTTCTGCTTTCAAAGATAGAAAAAAAATATTCTGTGTGCTGAGATGCATTACCAAGATAGTAAGGAATTTCTAAAAATATAACAAAAAAGAAATGAGACTAAAAAAGTGGGTAGGTATAGGTTTATTTTGAAAAGCAGGTTCATTAATATCACAGGCAATATAAGGGTTTTTCCTGTTACATAACCTGCAGGTATAGACAATCACATGACAAAAATTTGATAGACACTACAAAATTGTCTTTTTAAGTCAATGCATACATGGGAATGATGGGCCGCTAAATGGATCATATAAAACAATATATCATTTCCCATTTCCCCCACCATTTCCCAAATCTTGTACTTTGAAGATTTGAACATAAAACAAAGTACATATATGATATTGTCCTTTGCTTTCTCCACTCAGCAGAATAAAACATATTTATACTTATGATCCATTAATATTATGTATATGATTCTTTTAGTTGAACTGCTTTAAGCATATATTGATGCTAAAACATTTCTAATACAACATTGGTAGTAATGCAACATTTACTGAAGAAAAAATACATAACACCATCTGTATTAGGACAGAGGGCTGCACATCAGCCCACCCCCACTACCCCACTCCACTACAAAAACTGTAGTGAAAGAAAAGGAAAAATAGTGAGCAACAAGAAAAAAAACTCACGCTGAACTTTCCACTGTTGACCAATACTGCTCTAAAGACCAGTTTTTATGTAATGAAGTGCTATTTGGCATATAACATATGGGGTGAGAATTTTTAATTAAAAATTCAGCAGTTGGATGAATTATTCTGTATCTCATCATCTTAGAGAGCCTGGGGTAAAACAGAAAGATGGTGTAATGCTGACCAGAAATGTTCCTCTTAAGCTTGCATTCCCAGGGTTGCAAGTCGTAAATAATATTAATTATATATTCGGGAGCTTTTGGATAGAAATACCAACAAAAATGACCCTTTGAACAGAAGTGGGCTTTGGTGCCTGTTTTATTTTGGAAATAAAGTCACAGAGGGTCACCACTTAAGCATCCGTGTACAATAAGTAATTGGGCAAAAGTACATTACATTTTAAAACATTGCTGTATTAAAACAGAAGCATAAAAATGCAGTTTACATTTATATATAAAAATATATTGCTTTTGCCGCTAGCTTGTATAGCTTCATTTGTCCCCGGAGACAGAAAATTCTGGTTCATATTTACCTGCTGTCAGCGTTTTCTCACGCCAAGGCCATTAAAAAGGTATCTGACAGTGTGAAGACATCATAATAATGCGAATAATAACATGCATCATTATGCTGCTCCATGTTTACATGTTTAGCATAAGCTACACTTGTTGCAGTGGAAACTCTAGAATGAGATTTTAAATTATCTGCTGCATTCCTTCACTCGTGCTTTGAAAGGCTCTTTGATTCTCTTCCTTTTTTTTTGGCTCATTATTGATGGAAGGAACGTGCACCGTATACCAAGGTCAGCATCTTCATCTTTGCACCAGAATTTACTGATCAAAATGGGAGAATGTCAAGTTTGACTGACTGAATTCTCACATTACGCTTCGTCGGCTTCATGTTACAGTAGATAAAATCCACAAAACTGGCACCGGTTCTTAAACTGCTGCCCTGTTACTGCATACATGCTGTGCTTTTATAGCTGGCCAAAGCCACCTGAGGACAATTTTATGCCTTCAATTACTGAGTGCTATTCTAAAATTAAGGCTAGCAATTAAAAGACACACTACTTACCCAAATTATATCATTGACTAAAGGTTAACTGCCAGCCCAGCCAAATGTAGTTCAACAGAAAGCGAGTTGAGAAAAGCTGAACTCTATAAGCGCTTTCATTTTTTTCCCCCAGCGCAGTCCCCCAGCATTCGCCTTACATCGTAAGGCCATAATATATCCAGTTAACCCTCTGCCCAGATTTTATTGCACAGATCCCCCAAGCAATGATCTATATCAAGCAGAGCCTCCTCACCTCCATTAGCACAAACACTTGATGAATTAAAGAATATGGTCTTGGGTATGCCCTACTTTTAGAAAATTAGTGTGTATGCATGTGTTAAGGGGTGAAACTGAAACTAAAACTTGTTCTTCAGTGTACTGGTTGGGCTTCACCTTTAAAAGGATATATTCATATATGTATGTAGAATCACAGTGGTCAGTGTTTTTGGTATGAGAGGCTTTCTGGTGTCCATTGTCAGTTTGCTTATTGCTGCTCATGCACAGCTGTCTGTCTGTATGGAGAGCAATGGCAGCTGTTTGATGGTGATGACGTATACAATGAGTGGTGCACGGAGCAAAGGATGAGTGACATACTGTATGATGGGGTGGTAAATTAATTATGCAACTAGACTATGGGACGTCTGTTATAGTGACCAATCATCATCTTCAATATTCAGCCACATGGAAAGCCCCGGGGTTTTAAACTGCAGTTAATCGAGACCGGCTCAGAAAGACTCCCATGTTCAAACCCTCGACTTACAGCAGTCTGGTAAACAAAATAATTTTGACTTTGCTCATCAAAATAACTCTACATTGGGTGGCTATTTTAATATCCCATTAATATGGAACACAAAACGCCAACACAGCCATGGCTATGCCAGTCTTTTGAATACTGTTTATGTGCATGCTCAGGTTTTGATCCCCTACCGATTGTGTAATGTGCTTATTTATTCGATTTTGGATGCATTATTTGTATTGGACAATGTCTGCATATTTAAAATAAATTGTAAAGTTATTTCTTAATGAATTATTCAACATTTTTTTCAGATCTTTGAAGAGACAGAAACAAATCATAGGCTCACACAAAGACACCTGACAGCTGTGTGACCATCTTTGTCAGGTATTGCTTTCCATCAAACCAGCAAAGCCTTGCTTCAGATTTACAGCCTGTGAGTGGACCGTAAATCTCAAAGCTGTTGTTGCAGCTCCAGTCAGATCTTGATTCTTGTCATTTTTTATTTCAAGTGAAACAGTCATTTGATCATTTGTCCACTGTGAGTGCCTTTCAGTCTGCGTGTCACCACTGCGACAGCACACGGTATCGTTATCACTGAAATACCTGTATTCTCCATTACTAAGATCTAAGATTTCTCTCTGGACTCTGAGTCGGAACTGAGTTATCTTTTTTGAGAAGAGAATTTGCTTTTCTCAGCAGCAAATAGGTCTTCTTTCAGCAAACTATCCCTCCCACACACACCTCCCAGGAATACTTTTGTTGAGAAAAGTGGTATAAACTGCTTTTCTATATTACCAGAAGATTAAAGCTAACAGGACTTTGAACCTCTGGTCACTTTATCCATATTTGACAAAAATACTTTGGCTGCTCCACTTGCTTGAGACATTGAATTTCAAAATTTTGTGTATTCACATTCTGATGAATTATAAATACTGTTTGACCAGACACTATATATTTACTGACATCTCTCTCAATTTTTACTGTTTCATTGTTGTAAACACGTGGATCATAAACAACTCTGCTCAGACAGTTTATCTCACATAGTTGTCTTTTTTCTAAAAATGACTAATTGCTCATTTCTAGCTTCTCCCTGAGAAGCTGAGCGATAGAGAGACTTCCTCTAAATTTGTAAAGATATATATCGGGAGTCTTGCAGACATGGAAATCTCTGGTAAACCATTTGACAGACAGCTTGTCACTCGGAGGTGTTTACCTGCTGTCTGCAAAGACCCAAGTACACGTTGGGACAGGCTCAAGCCCTGACCAAAAAATAATAATAAAATATGGAGTCCAGAAGCCCATGAAGACTATCTTCCCCATGAGAGTGCATGTATATGCATCATTTTTATTCTGCAGCACAGTTAGAACTTGTGCAAAGTGTCACTGGGGTGATGTGACACTCAAGACAGAGCTATGCACCACCGCGGACAACACTTTCCACCCACTCCACAATGAGCTGTCCTCAGTGAGGAGCAAAGTTGAAAAGAACAAGTCAAGAGGTGTTACTCTGTCTCTTCTTGCAATAAATTCTCTATATAGGAGTGTTTGTGCAAAGCATGAAAATAAATGCCATGCCCTTCCACTTTGGGTGACATGTGAATGTACCTGTCAGTACAGGTAATTGCTGGCTGAAATTTTCTCCATGTGTTCAGTTAGTACTTTTTTTTCTCTTATTTTTTTTCTCTCTGTTAAAATAGCCTTTTCCATAATATGCCATACACTGTCTATATTTGTTCAAGTCTTAAAAGTAATGAATATTCAGGTTTTAACTGGTTAATGATCATGTTAGGCCTCAGTGACATAGGCCTAGAGACCAGCTAGCAACCACTGGGCAATGACCGGGCAAACACTGGTCACTAGAGGAAAGTGCGCATTGGTTGTGAATGGCTGCTGAAAGTTGCTGGCAGTCTTTGTGAACTTAATAGCCAACAGCCAGATCACACAAGCCTACAAACCTGAGCACTTGGGTTTTTTCCTGGTAACCACAGGTTTCCCTGACAGGTTGTGTGAAGTTGCTGGCTGTTGCTAGGTGAAATTGGTATGCAGTGGTGCACAGAATGCCTCCTTACAGTTTGTTAGGTTGCTTACAAATTGCAACAGTAGTCCATAATTTGTATGGAAGACCCCAACCTGTCACCAACTTGTCTGCAGTGGTTTATTTAATGAATGTTTGCAAACAAATTAGTGTCTTCCATGTAAAGTACAGATGACTGTGGTATTCTGACAGCTGCAAAGCAGTCGCAACGGGATGACTTTATAAATGATTTCACAAGTGACAGACAGCAACCTCCAACTACCACCTGGGAATACACATGTTTTCCTATCAACCTGTAGTTGCAAGGGGATTATCAAGTGGTCTCTAGGGCTGTGTGACTGAGACATTAAGTGTTGCACATTTCTTCTGGGGATTTATAATTCATCGTTGGGGGGGATTAAAAAAAAAAGTTGATAACACTAAGAAATGTGATCAAAAAGTTCTGGGAATTGTCTTATAACAATCAAAAACTATACCTGATTTAAAATTGGCCAATTTCTCCTTCAAGGCCATCTCAACAAGTATGTCTGGTTAGCTTTCAGCATGCCTGCTATTTTTAAATCACGCAGGTCCTATTCTGTCTCATTGCACTTGTACCTCTACGAAGCTTGCTGGACCTCCTTCAAGGTGGCAAGACAGCAACCCTAAAACTTATGTGGAGATAGATGATCTCTTGGGAGCCAAAGTAAGTGATGTGAATGAATAAAGACTGATTTGGTGTGGCCAAAAATTCATGCATTTCCACTATTGTGGTAATCAGTGGTTCCACAACTGACCAATGCTGCTCAATCTTAGACCCAACACTCATCACCATTGAAATGAAAACACATCCATCCCTTTAGATCCATGGTGAAATCACACTGATACAGAGGCAAATGCAAGCCACTCAACTTTTAAGCAGCCATCCACAAAAAAGAAGAAGCAGTAGTGCTAAAAGCCTCCAGTTTCACAAAAAGACAACCTTTTCCAGAACTTTTGGATCACTCCTTGTATTTGGTATAGTTTCAATATTTTGTTGAGACCTAAAAGGCTCAATCCCTTTCAAGCATTTTGAAGCATGTTGACGTGACTGTCTTCTGTTTGGTGCCATCTGTTTTGCCTCTACAAAGGGCCTCAAGGACGACCTAGCTACTTAGCTGCTTCTTTATAGTGCATTTGAGTTCTCTTATCTAGCAAAAGATATAAAGAAAACTCTGTAGACAGATAATCTTAAGAAGTCCTGACAATACCTGTTATATTATGTTCTCATCTCTCTTTTTGCCTCATATCAAGTTGTTCCATAATAACTGTATCTATATTTCACACTATTCATCTGAGTCTCCTAAAAGATTACTTCTGCATGAGTCATCACAATTTCCACAGCACACACTAGATTTTTTGTCATATGGGTAGGGATTCTCCAAATGTCTGAATAGATTTGTGAGTATGCTGCTATACAATGCAACAATAGATGGGCCCTATTTCGGAGTATTTCTCTTTTCTAAAGGTGAATATAAAGAAAAGGCACTGCATGTCAGTTTCATTGTGACCTTCCATATTACATCATGCTGAGCTGTCCAAGTTTTCAGTGTGTTTCATCATACATTCATGGGATTATGTACATTTATGACATTCTTATTTATTTATTTTCAAAAGAGGGCAGTCCTAATTGAGTTTTTAAATCTTTGAAGCAAAAAAAAAAAAAAAAAAAAAAAAAATTTTTATTCACA
>VUQG01006539.1:3659-23809 GCA_015106755.1 Etia nguti | reverse complement strand
TCATAAAACAATTAAGAGTACGTTTTGTCACGATCCTGGGTCTTTTGACCCAGCGTTTTGAGTTTTAGTTTATTTTTGATGTTTATGGTTTATGTTTAAGTTCATTAGTTATCCAGATTCCCCTTGTGTCTTCTACCCCTGTGTTTTAGTCCCCTTTGCCCTTCATGTGTTTCATGTCTGTGTCTTATGTTGTCAAGTTCATGTTGTCATGTCTACATCTCATTATGTTTCCTGTTTTATTTTGAAGAGGTTCTGTGTTCCTATGTTCAGTGTGTTTAGTTTTACACTCCCCTTGTGACATCGTTATGTTCATGTGTGTCAGCTGTTTCCCCATGTGTTCCCACTTCCCTCATTAGCATCCCTGTAGGTATTTAGTCTGTATGTTTCAGTTCAGTCTTTGTCAGATCGTCTGTTATCATCACCATAGTGTTTTCATAGGTTTTCCTTTTTGTTTTCACTGTGTTCATAGTTTCTTCATGGTTATTTCACTGAGTTTCATGGTCTTTTAGGTTACACAGTGTTTACAGTCTTCGTTGTTTTCTTAGTTTCATGTTTTGCTACTGTGTACTGCCAAATAAAGGCTCGCCTTTTGTTAACTCCCACAAACTCCTCTCTCTGCGTCTGCTTCTGGGTCTTATAAACAAGCACACCGGCGTACCCCGCCGTGACAAGTTAAACCCAGTAAACTTAGTTTTGGCCCATTTAGGCTTCATCATTTGGTCAGATTTGTCAACACTGTCAGTCTAATGAGCCTTTAATGCCTCTTGTTTATCAAGACTTTGGATGGTGAGTCAGCAGCTTTCACATATTGTTGTGTTTGTCTTGCATTACATAATGAGAGGAACTCCAACCTCGTTGCTTATAATTACCCTCCATAAACTCACAGAGAAACAAATGCAAGCTAAAGTAAAACCGTATGGAAAGAAATAAAACTAAACTGAGTTGCGAACAAAAAATTCAAAAGTGAAAACGAACAGTCTAGCAGCAGCACCGTTGTTTACTCTGGAAAAAATGATCTACCAAAATAGTTGTCCAACATGTTCCTTGAGCTAAAACTACAGCCTCAAAAAAAACCTCACAGGGCCAAACCATAAAAATGCCTTTTAAATTTTAAGGCGTTGAATTTTTTCTTTTTCCTCTCAAATAAAATGCAAATATGGAAAGTTTTAGTCTGTTTTCTCATTTAAATTGCTTTGCCAGGAGTGGCAAACAAAGATGAAGAAGAGTGGGGGAGGACAGAGGGGTTTGCAGCTGAGCTTGTTTTGTAGTATTTCTCATTTAGTGTCCCTGTCTGTTGTGTGCAGAGCCTTACTCTCCCCATGTGATGATTCTCAGTCTGTGTGTAAAAAAGGCTTCCTTCAGTACCACGGCCAATAAAAACAGGAATTAAGGACGATCAGAGCGGCTCTTCACCTTCCCGATATCCTCAGGTGGAAGCCTGTATAGGGACTTGGTGCCAGTTGAGCTTCTCTCGACACTGACTTTCGCTGACTTTCTTTGTCTTTATCTTTCTCTCTTTTCACTTATCTTCAAGGCATTTCTGGGTCTCCGCCATTTGTTGCTGGCATTTCTATTAGGGAGCTTGATTGTGGCGATCGGAGTGAAGCTCACAGAGGAAGACGTAGAGATAGGGACAAAAGTGGAAAGGATACACTAAAGAAACGCCATGTGTGAGATATATACTTTTATATGATATATATATATATATATATATATATATATGTATACATATATATATATATATATCAGGAAAAACAGGACTTGCAAAACTAATTGCATTCATTTTAAGCACTTATTCGCTAAAGCTAAATATTTAATAGACAGTGTTTCAACTTCCTGTTGCTGCTGCCGCACTTGGGCAATTTTCTGGATTCACCTTTTTTTTTATCACTTCTTCAACTTCTCCTATCATCTGTTAAAAAGGCGGATTCTGTTAAGATAGTAAAAAAAGATGGGGATATCATGTGGAAAAAAGGCAGACTCTAGATAGATTTAAAACATACAGATCTCTTGAAGTCTGTCTTTGCCTTAGGAAATCCATTATTTGGTTGATTACCTCCTGCTCATGAAGCAAGCTGCTGCGGCGAGCGCGACCGACGGCAGTCAAAACGGACTTGCATTAAAATGCAGCTCGGTGTCCGCGCAGTCTATCGGATCCAATCAGAAGGTGAAATCTCTCAGCCAAATTGATCTGTTTCAACACACATCCCCAGATTACGTTCTACAATAGATCAGACGACCGGAGGGAAAAGGCATTAGCACATGTTCTCCTTTGTCAGCAGAATGGTGTGGGAGTCTGTTTAAGTCTGATTTAGGAATAATGAAAAATGTAATCAGTTACACTATTAGTATGAGAAAGTACACACTAGAAATGCGTACTTTTTTAATGTGTGGCCTGAAATGTCACATATTCAACATTGAAGCACCACCTGTTCAGAGTTTGAATTCAGTTATGTAGTGTGCTCCTCAGTATGTACTTGTGATTTAATTCAATTCAATTAGGTTTTATTTATATATAACCAAACAACAACAACAGTTGCCTCAAGGACTTCTGGCTACTTACTTGTAATTAATTGTGGTTGGGTTTTTTAACCTTTCAACATGTTTAAACAACAACAATTTCGTGCACCATCATAGTCACAGTATGCACATGATGATGAGCAGCTACACTCATTCAGTCCATGCATCCAGGTCAAGAACAATCTGCTGCCCCAGGTTTAAGGCGTAGAAGTATTTCCGGGGGTTCGTTCACGCTGTCACGGACGCTGTATTGTACTGTAAGCAAAGCCAATGATATACCAGTTCTTGTATTGCTACACTCAACTATGGACATGAGGTTTAGTTTGGGACCAAAAGAAAGAGATTCCTCCGAGCGGTGGCGGGGCTCTCAGCTCGTGTACAGCCGCCACTCCTTCACATCGAAAGGAGCCAGTTAAGACTGTTGTGGGTATCTGACTAGAATGTCCCCCGAGTGCCTCCGACAGGTGAGAGTCTTCAGGTATCTCCCGCTGGAAGGAGTACAGCGTATTCTGGCTGACCCAGGATTTGCTAAAAAGACTGAATATTTATGTGTTACCCCAGAAGAGATGGGGCTGGGTTTCTCTGCTTAGACTGGTGTGGCCCTGTTACCTGGACTTGGAAAATGGATGCAGCAGAAAAAGGATGGATGTGATTTTAGACCATAGACAGTATCTCTTCCCATCATGTGCCATTGTCCCATTATTAGTGCTGGTAACTTTATATCCTTGTCTGAGAGTAACTTATAGTAATTGATGTTGATGCATAGTGAATTTTGGGTCTGTTTTCTGTTAAAATGTCTAGGCCCTACCGATTTGGTCATCTCTGCTCTTGTCCTTGTCCTCATCTCGTCTATGTAAAGAACACTCATGGAGGACCCTCATCGAATACTCTTTTGAATTCAAATGATAAAAATGATTACTTTAAGGAGGCCTAGAAGAACGACAATATAAAATATACAGAACACACATCATTTCCGTCCATTTGTTTTTCAATAGATGTCTTGTAGCTGAAAGACAGTGTCTTTCTTTTGTGTCATTTTCCCCCCCCTCCATCTATGTGCATGCTCCATTAGCCAGGGTCTTGCTGGCAGTGTCTCTTCCATTTTAGAGCTGTGGTTTACTGCCGGCATGCTTGGTCAGGCTTGTGATTCACAGAAAATGATGAGGTAAAGTTTTAAGCCTGGCCGAAAAAATATATGGGTGTAAAAATGGATGTCCTAAATTTGAGCCACTTTGAAGGGAGCTGTGTGATTTAACCAGCCAGAAAGTTTAACTGCTTTTAAGTTGTTCACGCTTCGAGCATTCGGTAGCACCGATATTAAGAGTCCTCTTTTGTTTCTGCAAGTAAAATTGTATCCAAGCACCACTGACTTTTTCTTCGTTGTCTTTAAAGCTGTCTTAATTTGTCATAATTGATTATGAAAAAAGCTAATGGCGTCTCTCCCCTAATTGTGGAGATGAGATAAGTAGAACAACTGAAATCAATGAAGGGGGGAATTAAGGAGGACCCTGGGGCTTCCGACTTCTTTTTTCCAACCAACACAAAAGGAACAAGCTTCTCTTTAAATCCCCGAGGACAGGAGGTAGGAAATTCCTCTAGGCTGCACCTCTCTAAAGAGAATAGTACAATCACAGTGCATAAAACAACCACTCGGTGACCTCTTTGCATTTTAAAGGTTCACCAGTTTTGGTAATATTTTATTGACAGTTTTTGCCTGGAGCCATCTGCTTTTATGTTTATTGGCAGTTCTCGGTTTAATTGCGTCATTATTTGAATTTGAAAGTGCTCTTTCTAATGTGGGAAAATGTAAAAGTGCTGTACATCACAAGGGAACACAGGTGGGACCTTTAAGGCTGACATTTCAGTTTCAATTAATATATGCGGCCTATCATCTGAGGACTTTGAAAGTGTGCCGTCTCGGAGAAGCTGGGGAATTATGGAAATGCAACTTCAGCAAAGGAATCGACTGCCCTCAGCTAGGAAATTACACTGCCACAAAAATAATTAAAAGCCATGTCTAATTTAAATACATGCTTCTGCGCTCTAAAATACCCCTCAGACCTCTCGGCGCAGGTCTGGAAAATGCCGCTTCCACAGGTTTCGGAGGGGGAAATCACCCACGGGCATCTGCACCGGAGCAACAGTGATTGGACCTGCCTTTAGAAAAGTGTAACAGAGAAGAAAATAAGATGTAACCCTTTCAGCAGAATCAAAATGGTGTGCGTGTGTGACGCAGAGAGAGGGAGCAGAAGGTGAAATAGAGCTGAGATAAAATAGAGGTGACGCAGGAGAAAAATCGGCAATGCAGATGGAATAAAAGGCAGGGAAAAGCATTTTTTCACACCGTTCTCAATATGTGGCCGTTCCTAAGTCTTCCACATACACTCATCTATACCATATGTGGCTTGTATAGGTAACGGCCCTATTATGAAGCACTGAAGCGACTTAGGTCCTATCTGCAGTCTTGCTGACAAAACTCTAATGTATAGGGCCTTGTGCTCTCTGTGCTGGGATTCAATTAGACTGCCTAACAGTGGGGCCTGCCCAGAATGGGATGGAGGAGTTAGAGCCCTGTCATATGGGCCCAGTGGGGCGGCAAGCCTCCACTCTGTCTGCCTAATACTGGTGTCACAGCTGCAGGGAGAAGCCCACTGCCTGCGGCTCTGACTGACTGAATTAACTCACTATATTTGTTTTGGTTTTTTTGTGCGTCTCTCCTCTCAGCGGCACTATTTCAGACTTTTATTTAAAGGTGGTGCTTTTGTCAGCCACGGGTTGTGGATTTATGCTCTTTGCCTAAATTCAATTTAAGTATTTACACTTCTTAGCTCACGGAGGCTAAGAAGTGTAAATATGTTTCTTAAACGGCAGAGTGAGCACAAACTCTGTAAAAATAATTCCATATATGCTGTCATCTTTCATTTTTACAATTAGGTTTGGGGGTTTTTTGGTTCGGATTTTTGTTTTTTAGCGACCCACTTTTTAAAAATGACAAACCACCAAACACAGACAACATGTAAAAACTGTACATAACCTCCAGAAAAGGGAAGCCAGCGCCTTGAACTGGCATTCTTTCTTGTGGCAAGCAGGGGGCAAATGCTGGTTGGTTGTAACTGTGTAGAAATCTATGAGGAATGACCAATTCTCACTAATAAGCTGTGTCCCAATTCGCGGGCTGTGTCCTTCGAAGAACGCAACCTATGCAGGCCGCATCCTTCATAGACCACGAAGGCCAGAATCGATTGGCAGTTAAATCCTGTGACTCGCTATCCCTGCTGCGTTTGACAGAGATGGATGGGCAAATCTTTATTTTACCTAATTTGTTTTACTTTTTATTATTTATACTGTCTATGTTCTCGCTTTATTTGCTTGTTGAGATGTTTCATCGATATGTGATGTATGTGAGGCTGAAGAAGACTTTGTCCCATGAAGGATACATCCGATGAATCCTATAAATCATGGGCGTAGCTTATGAGTCAGAAAAACATGAAGCCAATGTGGAAGTGCCTTAAACCTGATTTTTATTTGAAGGCCACCAGATGGCGATTGCTGTGTTGCAAAAAGACTTGTAGTCCTATAGAAGTCTATGAGAAGACTGCTTACTGCCTTGATAGGTGAATAATGATAAACACTGCTTCAGTTATTATGTAAAGTGACGCACTGTGGAGTTGAGCAGGTGACCGAAAGTTGGGCAGGTAAATATCCCTTTTTAACTTAGCGAGCACTTATTGCCTCCAGAGGATTTGCCTGGGTGGCTGTAGCTCAGAAGGTAGAGCAGGTCATCTGTTAATTAGAAGGTTGGTGGTTTGCTCTGCGGCTGCTCCGGTCTGCATGCCAAATATCCTTGGGCAAGATACTAACCCGAAGTTGCTCTCTGATGCATCCATTGGAGTGTGAAAGTTAGATCGAAAGCACTTCAGTAGAAAAAGGTTCTTGTATGAATGGTTAAATGAGGCAAGTTGTGTAAAGAGCTTTGAGTGCTCAGAGTAGAAAAGTGCATTATAAGAACCAGGTCATTTACCTCTGTAAACATTTTTATGCTGGGTTCATGGGCTCTGTCGCTAATTTCAGATCACACTGAATAACAATTTAGCAAATAAAAAATGTAATTCTTGGTCATACCATGTTTTAAAATTGAGGGTTACTCATGTTCTGCTCATTGTCTAGTCCTTAGCCAGTCAGACCCACCAATCTTGTTATGTTGGGTTTTTTTTTAAACCAAATGAAAGCCATGGATGGGTCCTACATTCCCAACTTGTCACATATTGGCGTCACCTTTAAATACAATGGGAAGGTGTCATTTTCTCCAACCACAGTGGAGGCCACGAGCCAGTGTACTCCCAATTCTGGATAAATTGGGAGGGTTGCTTGTTTGGAGGATGGCGTGACAGAGGGAGATGCAAGGGATACAATGAGATGGAGCCTGATGATCCGCTTTGGCAACTCCTAAAGAAAGTGTCTCAAAAAAAGCCTTAAAGCACATCTTTTTAAGCGTCCCTCCTCTCGTTGACTCTAATTTTATGACTTATTGACTTTTAACTCTCTGATGTCTTCAACTGTTATTTTATCCATACTGTGATTTTGTTATTTCTTTGCTTATAAGGTGTCCTTGACTGTTTTGAAAGGCGCCTATAAATAAAATGTATTGTTATGTATTATTATCTTATCACTTAATTTATAATGTCAGTAAATATTTTCCTCACGGTCACAGCAGCTAGTTTGAGGTCTTCTTTAATAAAGCATGCTATTAATGTGGCAGCTTTTCTCTTTGGAGTAAACTAGATAATAAAACAGCATGTGCTTTAGTCCATGGCAGCTTTGATTAAATAGCTGTTACAATATGAACATGTGTGCTAAGTCAAGGTTATGACATGTTCCAATTTGAGGTTTCAAACTGGAATAAATCATTTTTTTCTATGCAGTCTGTAGACGCACTTTCCAACAGACCTTATCTACTATAAAAACTGAGAAGCGTGAACTTTTGCAGAAATGACTGTTCACAAATGTTTTCACTGCCTTTTTTTTGCATAAAGCTGTAAAAATGTCTTGAAGGTAGACAAGCTATTTCATAAAAATAGATTTCAGCGTTCAAAAGTTAAGGTGACATTCACCTTGGTAGAAGTGGCAGGTTTCATTAATGCTCAAATCGGGCAACCTCAATCATTCTGAAGGAGGACGTAACTCTATGAATGTCTCTCAAATAAAATTTTTACAGAAGGTTAAGCAATTTTATCAAACAGCATTTTCAGCTGCAGAAGATTAGTCTACAAATTTCTAGCAGCGGGAAGATGTATGAACATCCATTATGTGTGTTCATAAGCAGAATGGGAATACATGCACCGGCGCAGCTTGTTAATATGTTTTAAAAGCTTGTGGTCACGCTGTACCTGATGATCATATTTAAATGAAAGTTGCTGAAACCTAACTGCCATGCTTACTCTCACCCTTAAATAACATATTGTTCTGGATGAACCCAATTCATACCTTTAAATAGATCTATTTACTCCAATGAGGGGACTGAAAAATGAGCCTACAATAATTGTGAGTGAAAAATGAAAGAACTAAGGACATGCTCCCACCATCCTGTTCCTAATAAGAGAATTTTATACTTGTTCCTTATTTTTGTGGCAGTTTTGAATTACTATAAATAGGGTCCTGCTTAGGACACGATTCATAGTCAGTGTTTGAGTTTGGTTGAACCGAGAGACTCTTGAGCCTGCAATTTTTCATCTTTAATGTGGAGCCCACTTTAATCTCCTATTTGACATTTTCTTGCGCACTCCAAAAATCACAGCTGTCTCTTATAACCTTCCGCTGATTGGTGCAGCTGCAGAACACCATATCTTTATTTCAGTCTCCCTTCACCTCCCTTGTGAGGCCGTGTCTGCAAGTCCAGCCAAACAACTTTCCCGCCATGGAGGCCAGATCGGAATGTAATCAGCGACAGAGCCTCAGAAGCACAGCCCAGCTTCAAAACACTCAACGTGAGCAGAAAAACGTAACCAGGTAGAGCTATTCCTTGCACTCTCCTCTCTGTCCGTTGCTGAGGCCGGAGTCAGCGGGACGGTGGCCCCACTGCTGGTGACTCAGTGTGCGATAATCAGTGTGCAGCCAGAGTCGGGATTACATCGGAGCAGCTAACGCGGAACGGTTGGCTGAGGGCGAGCAAGGTGACAGGGTTGAGTAGGGAGTAGGGGGTTCTCCTGCCATCAGCAGACCCAGCGTGAGATGTGATAATCACAGCCCACTGTGGGCCCCATAGCCTGTCCGCAAACCAGCTATTACTGAGTGCAATCACGGAGACAGAGGCCCACCAGAAAGAAGGAAACAAAAAGACACAGCGGTACCTGCTTTTCTGTCTGATAGACACACTTCTGTTTGGGAAAGGCATAAATGAAGTTACTGAGTGAGTTGGAAGATTCTGGTACTTGAATTCAGCATGAAATTGTAAATCAGAAGATAAATATTTTTTCTACAATACCAAAATGATAAAATGGTTAGCTAAAATGGTTGTTTTGTTTGTTTGTTTTTCTTCACAATCAACACTTATTAAGTGTTATGTTATAAAGAAAAGAAAACCATATGTTAGCTGCAACAGGCTCCAGCCTCCCAGCAACCCTGAGCTGGGTAAGTGATTACGAGAATGGATGGATGATAAGTGTCCAATATATGCACCACAAAAAGTGAAGTATTAGCTAATTTATACAGTATATTATGAAATAATTAGACTTACATTTTGAAGGGTTAAATAAATAAACCAAAAAATTGAAGAAAATGAAATTTTCTTCAAACATTTTAGTTACTCTTTAAAGGTCAAAACCTAATTAGCCTACTAGCTATATAGATTGTATATGCAGTGAAGCATCATGAGACAGCAGTCAAATTTTTGATGGTGAAATGTTGTCTATGCTGCTGCTGTCATCAATCAGTCACAATGTGTAATTTCACAAGGGAAATTAAAAGAAGTCCAACTAGCAACTAGCAGGTAGCATAAATCTTACTGACTGTCTGTGTCTCCTGTAATTGCATAAATGTTTCACCGATATTTAAAAATAATCTGCTGCTCTTAACTAGCTAGCTGCTATTAGCATTAGCATTGTCATCTGTGCTGGCAAAGTATCTTCCTCACATTGGTTGAAACTGTTTGGTGGTTCTGAACTTTCTACAACATAACCAGAAGGGAAATTACTGAGAATGAGAAGTGTGGGCTGGGTTTAATTTAGTCCTCCACCATTCAGGTTTGGTATATAATGTGATGATTCCTTGAGAGATGTCCGCCATATTGATTCTTTGTTTCTCCCAGCGACCCACCAACCAGTATGGGGGTTGCTGGCTGTCACTAGATTAAATTAGTAGCAAAAGGTTTACTGCACCAAAAACTTTCTGTAGAATGCTGTGGTTGTCTGTACTACTGTGCGTTTAAGAACCCGACTTGCAAGCACTCGCAAACTACATACCAATTGGTAGTTAAAATCTAAACTCTGAATAATCAGATTTAAAGTTACTGTTGTGCCTCATTGCTTCAGCCAAGACATGCCTCTTACTTTGGAGACAAACAGTCCACAATTCTGGTTTGTGTCACACTTTTCAAAGTTTGACTACGGCTTGGAAAGTTGGCAAGTGTTTATAGATAACTCGGCACCTTCCATGCAACCCAGGGGCAATCGTATTAGTATTCACAAGGTGGTTGGTGTAGAACCATATATCTGTTTACAGCCAGATTCGCCTTGAGACTGCTATCGACCTCCAGCAACCACTTGCCAACTGGTCATTTTTCCCTCACACTAGGTGATCACTATGTGGTCTCTAAGCCTTATTCACCTGACCCTACAGCATTACCTGTCAACAATGTCAGATAAATTATAGTGGTCACCTGTCACTGGGTTTTCCGTTCTTTGGAGTGTCGTAATCTTCAAAACTTTTAAAAGACTAATTTATTATGTGGCGGTTTTGTTTGGTTTCTCTGTGGTTCATGGACAGCATATGCTGTTACTCAGTACTTCATGTACTGTAGCCATACTTGCCATAGTAAACATGTTTGAGTGCTCAAAATAGCAAGCATAAGTAGGGTAGTGCAAATAATTGGTTTTGTGTACTCTGTAGCATTAGCTAGATGCTAGATTCAGTTTTACATTGGGTTATTATTATTGTGCCTATCTTCACTCTTTATCCTCCTCCTCCTTTTTCCCCCCAGACAGCAGCATCTCTTCAATCTAAATTTGTTTATGATTATCAGCTGAGCTAGTGGCCAAGCTGTTTAGGAAACAGCTGCACTACAATGTTATTAACTGTGTATCTACACTATAGGCAAAACACTTGCACATAAGGAAATGGCAGTACCAGCAGTGGCTCTAGCATTATTCATGTCTGCAGAGAAGACAGAATATATTACAGGCAAATGATGAGTGAATGATGAAAACATTTTTATTTTCCTCTTTTCCATTACAAGTTAATCGTGCTTCATTTAACAAAAAATAGAGCTACAGTCCAATTCAACCACGGTCACAATTATTATTATGAGTCCTGCCATAGGTGTGTGCTCGGTTCTGCCGGCGATAAACAAATTTTCTGTTTGTGTTATTAGTTCCTGCATGCTTTCTCTGTTCCTGTTACTTGCTCCTGTCATTATACATTTGATAGTTGAGATGCTGTGCACAATGAGTAGTTCTCTCTTTCCAAATGGCAGAGGGTATCAGTGATTGGTTGAAAGTATTAAATTAATTTTAAAATTTTGCGTCATGTGAAGAGAAAGTTTTGTGAGAATAAAAGTGATTAAATAATTTTCTGCAATAATAAGTTGAGTTTTGATAGTTTGTCTGTATTACAAACATTGTTAAACTCTCTGTTAGGGTTTCATTCCCAGCTACCTTTTCTACTTATCAGATTTGAGATAATTTGCTAATTTGGAGTTTTGCCCATACATACTAAATGTTATTTTACCTCTGAGATACGCATTGATATCATCCACACAAAAGTTTTTTTAGTTTTTTTTTCATTTAATGTACCTAATTGCATTGCTCTACATGGATGAATGCACACAATGAGAGCGGTTTTGTTATGGTAACTGCCAAACGTACAATTACAAGTCCCATTAACATCCTTTTGAAAAGAACGCTGATGCGCTAAAGCGATGGACTTAGTTGCACGAGGCGAAATTACAGGCAGTCGATAGCCCCCTGTTCACTGATTGTCACAGAAACACAATGGAGTCTTTAGTAGCTTCACAGAAGAGATGGAGGAATGGTGTTTCCATCTCAGGGGTGACCAGGCAGGAAAGTGACGGGGTCATTTTAAATTACACTTTAATTCAACAGACGATGACAGTCATTGTCGCTGTGCTTTGTATCGAGTTAAGTTCCTGAGAGAAAAAGTTATTTAGTGCCTCGGCATACTCTGGAAGACAAGTGACTGTTTATTTTATTATTATTATTCACTTTATGTGTGGTGGTGGTAGTGGAGCGGGTGGGGAGGGGGCGTGGTGGTACATTACATGTTTATCTTTAGTCTACATCAAGCATTAGTGTAAATGGAGCCGTATGTTTGTGTCTGTATGAATACTTTAGGTACTTATGGTACATTATATTTAATAATAAGTAATTATGAATAGAAGGCCAGAGTCCTTATTATCATGCAGTGGTATTATATTATATTATATTATATTATATTATATTATATTATATTATATTATATTATATTATATTATATTAGCATTAATAATTACAGTAGTACTCCATTACTGTGTTTTGGGGGGGGTTGTGGTAGAGTATATGGGAACATCTCCCATCAGTTTGTTTCCTATTACCACGTCCTGCTCTACCACATAAATGTCCACTGCTAGGCCGTTGCTAGGCAGCGCGATGACATCATTGCATGTAATATTCAACTTTTTGGGATATAAATGAGACAATATTGTCATGAAATGAAAACAGTGGAATGTTTTTCTAAGGTGTCATAGGTGTATAAATTCAAAAATTGTTTAATTTTAGACACCTTGTCATAAGTGATTAAAATAAGGACATTAAATTCAGGTTTTGTGGAAATAAATTAGACGTTATTGTCGTGAACTGAAAGTGACACACTTCTTTTACAGGGTTATATAGGTGGGCCATTTTAGCCCATTGGTAGGTGGTTGCTAAGTAACCCACAGATGTCTCTGTGTGCTAAATTTTGCTGCTCAATTCCTGATCATGTAGGAGGAGTATGTGGACAAACAAACAAACGTAAAGACAGCCAGAGAATTACTGAATTAGTATAGTGTTAGAACTGTTTCTGTTTTTATTATGTATTCAAGTCATGGGGGGGGGGGGACTATGGCACAACCAACATACGACAGATGCATCATTTTAAAAAACAATGAGGTCATGCTGCCTGTCCTTGAACACACACAAGTAGACCCCTCCTCATCCTGAGACACCATCTCACACGTCCTCATTCATAGATCATTTTCTGGAAATAACAGAAACAAAACAAAATACAAGAACAATCATCAAATTGTACACATATTCTAGTGTTCTTAGTCTTGGTAAATGAAACACATTTATGCCTGACACCATTTTTCTTTGGTAGGGGGTGTCAATGTCCGGTTTTGGGTCTTGTGCTGAGGCAGTCCACAAAATATCGTGGAGGTTGTCATCGGCGATTCGTGATCTTTGCATGGTCTTGTTTAAATTCATATTTGAAAACATCTGTTTGCACAGATAGGTGCTCAAAAACATGGACAGAACACGAGCAGCATGAAGTCGGAGCTGTGGCATCAAACCAGGGGAAAGTAGATGGTAGAAATCCTCGATTGCAGCATCCTGGAACTTTTCTCTCAGGCCACTGTCACTTTGAAGCTCAGTTAACTCCATCTGAAGGTGCTGGGGTGCACTGCTGATGTCGGCGGTGAAAGGTTTGGTAAACAAGTCAATTCCAGATTTATGCACTTTAAAGTCAGAGAAGCGCAGATCAAACTGGTATTAACTGGTGCAGTTTGGTAACCCACCGAGAACATGAGTAAGCACTGCATAATTTCCACTTGCGCATTGAAAGCATAGCTGCTGGTGAGGTACCATTACCTTGGTAGGTAACAATCAAAATGCACTGTGGGAAATGTAGTCTACGGTCAATTTGAGCGTTTAAGCAGCATACAGTAAACTTATTTTAAGATAATCATGCTCAAGCTCTCACGGGCCACAGAAAATGACCTGATGGGCGTGATTTGGCCCGCGGGCCTTGAGTTTGGCACATGTGACACTTGACTACATTGATTTCCAAAAAATTACAACAACAGACGTTAACAGCAACTTTCATGAGTGCAAGTAGAAGGTTGTAGCCACCCTCTGATTTTGTTTTTGATAGGATGCTGATAGACTGTGTCGGTAATAGGTACAGACACGACTGTCTGCGCATTACTAGATTCATGAAAAGGCACAAAAAACTGCAGTATAAATGTCTTGGAGGATCTTTACCTCCCTGCAAACAATAACATTAGAAACATTAGAACAATTCCACTAAAAAGGCACCATTAGTGTAAAAGTTTCTAATTACCTCCAGCTCAGTGACTTCGATTAGCAGAGGTGAAACCTAGCAGCCACAGGTTACTACGGTGACCATGCTGATGACTCCAGTGTCGGTGGAGGTGAGAGAAACTGCAGTTTTATGCTCGTTCACAAATTTGCTTGCCACTTGCTGGTCCCAGAAATTCTCTTAAACTCCCTCAAAAAAAATATCTATATTTTAATTATGTCTTAATGACAAAAATAAAAAACTTACAACATTATATATGTTTTCTGTTTTTCCCAGGAATACTGCATTTTGGGGCTACATGGCCATTCTTACTCTGGAATACCCTGCAAGCACCTCGTACTTATAAATTCTCCGGTGCTCCATGTTTGTTAGTCACCATCACACATCTAAATTTGTTTTGAAATGAATTACCTTGAAAATATAATTTTCGACTGCAGCTGCTGATGTTCCTGATTAAATTGAAAGATATCTGAAAACACCTGTAGGACTCACGGTGCAGCGATGTGAGCCGAAATTTAATTGAGCATCAGGTCTGAGAGAAAATATACAGAAGGGTATTTCTATTGTGATGGATTTTATTGTTGAGCTCTAAAAGCATTGCGGGTTTAAGTCAGCGAAGCGTCTGTGTGGCTCAACTGACAGAATTACTGAGAGGAGAGGTATAGTCTTTGTGAGGGGTGAAAAATATCTTAGAGTGTCCTCAATTAGATAAGCAGGGACAATTACAGCTGACGGAGTCAGAGTACACCGGACCACGGCTCTCCAAAAGCAGATTATAGCTTGAGTGAGATAGTTTGTGGGTTTTTTTGTTATTCTTTAGACGTTTGTTATTTTGAGTTTTCTGTTTGTGTGCACACTTTTGTGATTTCCCATTGAGGTTTAGACTTTAGAAGAGATGATATTCAGAATCAGGGTTAGGGTTAGACATTATTATCTATCTATCTATAAACTTGTGCTTTAGTGTGTGCTCAGGGCAGTTTGTCCCAAGCTCTACATCAGCCAGAGAAATCTTGAAATATTCATGCTTCCTCTGCAGCAACAAGCTGAGGTTTTTGTTCCATTATTTTCTGGCAAATCGGTTTTAACTTAACACAGAAATGGATTATTATCCTGTCTGGCAGCATCAATGCGTCTGAATGAAAAACTGATCATCAGAATTCATGAAGTGTCTGCAAAGGCTTTTCCCCCCCTCCCATCAGTTTATGGATGCGGGGACTTTAAACAGGTCCAAATTTAAATAGTAATTCATTGCTTTATTTAGTCCCTCTGTGTATACATTTGAACTTTTTTAGCACCATCCATGGGTTTTCTTATTTCTTATTCCTCAAAAATACATTTTTAAAAACTGATAAGTACGATTAAGAAAGAAGTGGTCTATGAATAATCCAAGATCTATCCCAATCCCATTTCAGAAGCTTCTTAAAAAAGTATATATCCAGCTGTGGTTCGGTGCAACTTTTCTTGCAATATGATTATCATTATGGGAGGAAAAGAATAGCTTGCAGAGGCTTGTGATGGACATGCACATCTGCGGACAATGGCTCCCTCTGAGAGAAGGAACGAGGCTTCTCGAGGTCGAGAGGCTTTTGTATCAACATGCCTCGCTTTCATTGGCACTTCGCTGTCTGTGTTCCCACGTGGGAGACGGGATATCAGCTGCCGTGCCTTGACAAAAGAGCCGAGGAGAGACAAGGCTGAGTGTGGGCTACAGTCTCCTCAGCTCTTATATTATTTCTACGTATTTAGTCACATTTTTCCAACAGTAAATTCTTCATATTTTATAAGGTAAATATAGTATCAGGTCTTATCTACAGAAAAACAAGTTAAACCAACTGGAGAAAAATTATTCTTTCAGTGCACTGTCACTGTTTTTAAGGTGGATTTGAGGTAGATACTCATAATAATAAGAAACACTCATTTATTTAGTAAACATCCTAATGTTCTGAATATCTAATATCTTATCAATTATTAATTATTAGATTTATATTAATTATATTGTATTGTAGATTAAAATTCATTTTATTTTTGCTAATAGTTCAGTAGTTCCGTCTCTGAAATATCCTAAAATGGTAAATAGTAAATATGTTAATAATAAAATCCAACGATGCTGAAAACAGTACATTTTTTAAAAAGTACATTGTACCGTGTTTTTGTCCCTTTTTGTCTTCCCATCGCATTCATAATTATGAGCTTAGATTGTAACATGCGATTGTTAGATGATATCTCACAATCTTGACTTTCAGTCTACTAATAATGATATTAAATGGAATATTCATAACTTTTCTGTGATTGTATCTTTTAATTTCATATTCACCTGATATGTCATAATAAGGAAATCCTGCCATGATCATAAGATTGCATGTGAGATAGTTACAATCATGAAATGATGTCATGGATGATGTCATCCATGTGGTGACTTTGACAGAAAAGCAAGCAGAGATGATGAAGCCCACCTTAAAAAAAAAAAATTACTAAAATTTACTATTAACAGACAATGACAAATGATGGAGTGATTTTCTAGATCCATTCCTTTAGTAAAAGTAGTGATGAAACACTATGAAAACATCTCGCTACAAACAAATCTCTATTTCTAGCAAACTGTACATAAAAGTATCAAAAATAAAAGTAGATAAATGTTTACATTTAAATGTTACATGATCAGTATTAATGCTGCATCATATTCTATAAACTCATATGTTTACAAAGGCAGTCATCAGAAAAATAGAACTACACCTTTATTTTTTAGGTATATTTACCACAGCGTGTCTTTGTCATGTTTCCCGCCCCTCACCCTCAACCGGTCACGACAGATGTTTCCATTTCCCTGAGCGTGGTTCTGCTGCAGGTGTCTTCCTGTTAAAAGGGAGATTTTTCTTCCCACTGTCACCAAAGTGCTTACTCATGAACTGTTGTGTGATTGTTGGGGTTTTCTCTGCATTACTGTAGGGTCTTTACCTTACAATATTAAGTGCCTTGAGCTGACTGCTGTTGTGATTTGGTGTTATATAAATACAATTGGATTGAACTGTATATTAAAATGTATTAATAGAGAAAAACACAGTTAAATTAAAAGGCTTAATTTGTGATGTGGTTACCTTTCAGTATCTACAGGGATATTAAAAATGCAGTTTATTAGCAAAACTGCTGTTTGAACCTCGTGATTTCTCATAGATGCTAATCTGAAATTGGTTGTGGTGCCTGTTCACTTTGCTAGCATGCTAAAGGAGTTATTAAAGGTGTCTTTCATTCTACATGTTGGCCAACATAGTTGAGAAGAGAAAGCTCATCTGTTAGGATGATAAATCAAAGAGTGTTCATTTACTTGCTAGCTCTGTTTCCACACAAAACTCAGATCCTAACTGATCTGAAACCAGTGAAAGCAGAACTAGCAACTGCTTATCTCCCATCAGTTTCCCACCAGAGACGAGCAGTTAATCCACAGACACAATAATATTAAACAATCACAGTCAGAGTTAAACCTGCGTCCAGCCAACTGTGACCACAAGATGGCAGTCATTCAAACAGCAAGAAGACAATACATTATAATATAGCAATATAACATAGAACCACTGATCTATATTATACTGTTGAATAGCTAATTATAATAAAATCCACCGTCATGCTAATTTCTAAACATTCATTCATGGGACTTTACATTATAATTATCTACATGAGATACAAAGTCATAATTATAAGAACCTTATTAAGACATGGGTAACATGTCGCACACACAAGTGAGGTGGGTATCTCATTTAACTCTCTTCAAAAAAAAGCCCCTCTCTTTTTCCACCTGTTACCCTGGATTATGTTCTTTTACACAACTGCGAGCCTCTTCAAAAGGCTTTGTGAAATGCAAGGCTCTTTCTGCCTCTTTGAAATATTTCTTCTTCCGTTTGCTAATCCCTTCCTCTAATGATGCTGGACCTCCACTCTCTGCTCGAGTCCATGGACATCCTCAGGACCCATTTCTGCATTTCAAGCGAGCAGTCAGCAGCACGCACACACACACACACACACACACACACACACACACATGCCGACAGCCAGGAGCGCTTGGCAGGACCACACCCCATGCTTGCTCATTATTAATGAAGGGGTCAGGTTGGACGCAGCACAAAGCTGGAAACATGAGGTGATTTAAAAAAAAAAAAGAAAACAGAGTGGACAAAGCAGGCTGCGTTGAGACACAATGAATAATGAGTAGATCTGTGTTGCCGTAACATCACTGTTTCCCATGCTGTGATGTGCGTTTGGTCAGCCTGCGTGAAAAAGGCATAATTGGGTGAGCTGGTGCTTGTGACGAAAGGAGCTCCCACAGAGCCGGGCTGTGAGAGCTGCTACTCCTCAGCAACTAAGGATGTTATTTAGCAGGTAAATGCAAGTTATTACCTAATGCGACACCTGTGTTTTAATATTTATTTGGGAAGGGGGTTCGCTCAGGGTTCAGACTCTACATAAACACAACTAAAAACATGCTTGTTAAATTGTTGGCATGTTATTTCTTTACAACAAGCCCCGTCGGGAGACTTGAGATAAATTTAGAAGCGTTTTGCAGTTTGGCTGCGCTCTGTGGGAAAACATCTCAGTTCTGGCAGGTTGCTATTTACTCAGAGCAAATGAATGAGTTTACCTGTCACATAGCTCACCCTCTTCTGCCAAATTAACCGGCATGATGAGTACAGCGCGAAACCCCAAGCCTCTTATTCCTATTAATACATCTCGAAAATCTGTGTTACATCATTGTTGGCATTCAAAGCCTCTGTGGTACGTGATATATGTGTTCATGCTCTACTGGAAAGCAGATATTTACGTGTACCTTTTTCCTAAAGGTGCTACTGGGAGAAAATTGGTAGTAGCAGCAAGGAAAACAGCAAACTTCTTTTTATATATCCTTTATTTGTTGCATAGAAGTAGACAAAGTTTCCCTTTTTCACCACTGACTTACTTTATATGTGTTTTTCAGTGTATTAGTGTTAACTACAGCATTTCTTACAATGAAAAGAATATTTTTGGACATAATTTCCAAATATGAAAAGTGATGAATGCTTCTGCTGGTCATCGGGAACGTCACCATCTCTTCTCAATGCCTCCCACTGACACTAAGCAAAAACAAGTCTTGGGGGTCTCTGGTGTTATTGCTGGCTTTAAAATCTGACACACAGTCGGGGGTTAAAGTGGAAATTGGAGGCCTAAGATCAGGTGTTACAGCGTAGCACAGGGAAAATTAGGTTCAATTTACTTTTATTTATATAGCGCCAAAACTGTTGGTTTTATTGTAAGGTAAAGACCCAACAGTGGGAAAGAAAAACTCAATTTTAACAAGAAGAAACTTGCAGCAGAACCAGGCTCAGGAAGGGGCGGCCATCTGCTGCGACCGGCTGGGGTTAGGGGAAGAAGGCGTGACTAAGGAAGGATTCAGGGTCACCTGATCCAGCCCTAACTTTATGCTTTATCAAAAAGGAAAGTTTCAATCTAATCTTGAAACTAGAGATGGTTTCTTTCTCCTGAATCCAAACTGGGAGCTGGTTCCATGAGCCACAATAGATTTTCCTTTGCGTAAATGCTGTGATCAGCTGACCTGTGCTGCTGCTCTGATATTCACGGCTCTTTGTGGATTTAGCCAAATGAATCCAACAACTTACAGAAGGATGTTGCGCAAGCTGTGTAACCCCTTAACTCTATGAAGCGAATTAGTATCATCACCTTAAATATAAACTGATGTCTGGTCCCCTTTATGTAATCAAACACTGGCCAGGAACAACACATCTTACTTTGTACCATTCCAGCAAATTGAATGAATGTAAAGTGCAGCACAGCACTGCAAGACAAGCACAGTATTTTCTTGCAATCTTTGAATGACACAGAATTAGTATCCTTCAACTTCTCTTGCAAAACATCTCACGAAAACATAATTCAACTAGATCTGAAACCTGATCTATATATGATCTTATCTGAAACTCTAAACAAAGATTCAAAAGTTGCGTTTGAAATTACCTGCCACTTAAAAAAAACAAAAAACTCCATTAACAGTGGCTTTTTTCTTGTAGTACAAGCCAGATTTTGAGTATCGAGACCAAAACTTTATTGACATCTGCACCTTGAATGCATTGTAATGAGGATAT
>VUQG01006538.1:64028-74190 GCA_015106755.1 Etia nguti | reverse complement strand
TGAGGGATGTAGAGGTAGTCCTTCTTTGTTATAGATTTTCTCCACTGATTATTTCAGAAGATAAGAGAGTATTTCAAAAGAAAAATTGAGGAGATTGCAGATAGGTATACTGAGGTGCTGAGGCATTATTCAAGCATTTATAATTGTAGCGTTAGGAGGGAGGAAGGAGCATTTATTTTCAAGTTCAGTAGGATGCAACATTTCTCCTCTTCATGTTTTAACAAGTCTGTTAGAGTCGCTATTGCTACATTTGTGGTTCAGATGTTTTCAATATTCTGTCTCTTTTGTGAGGCCATACCATAGTCGTGGTAGTTTCTTCTTTAGCTCTATATACATGTTAAAAGCATTTGCATTGCAGGATGCAGGATTTACCCCAAAGGAGACATAGCTGATGGGAAAACAGGAAATGGTCATGAGTAATTATTGTTTCCCACCGGGAGAGACAGCATGATGTCATCGAACCCATTGACATTAATGGCCATATATCCCCCATTCTAACCCGGATATAACTTTTTTTTTTCTTATTTACTTCATACTGATTGCTAGTTTCTGGTCTACTTCTTCTTCTTCTGAGTTACAGAGTTAAATGATGACATTTACAACTATGCTCCTGAGGTCTTGTGTTTTTGCTCAAGTTGCAAAATGAGGATTTGTGCACAGCGGTTCAGCCTGTATGTCAGTCATTGTTTGGGAAATTACAATTCTTTCTCTGTGTGTGTGAGCGAGTTTGTTGTCTTCCTGCTGCTTTTCATGCCAGTGATGTCGTCTGATTAAAGAATAATGAGATTCCCTTTTTGTGGGTTCTGCCGCAGTTGTTAGATATGTTGATATGATGCAGAAATGACCCAACGTCATTTGTTGAACAAAACTGGAAGCGTAGACAAGTAAAGTCAAAAACAGCTGCTGAAGAGCAGCAGTGACTTTAGTCATGCAGTCATGGTCAGTCATCTCTAACCCCGGTTAACTGTGAGCTCATATGAGGGGTGGTGGGGGGTCATGTGGGAGTTTCTCTCTGCCTTACCCGAGAGTCGTATTCGACTGGTCACACGCTCCCAAAACCTAAACTTAGCTGAGGCCATGCCTCAGATATTTTTACAGATTCTGGACTCTGCCATAAATATCCATCGGCTCATATTCACGTCTCTTCGTCTGTTCATCTGTCCCCTTGCGTGCATGTTGTCATGTGCTTGAAAACATGCTGCAGTTATTTAACCACACACACACACACACACACAAATTGTTCGCCCTGGTAGCAGAAATTTCTTAGCTCCGAGCCCTTTAGACCCCACCAATGCCATGCTTTCTAAATGGAGGCGGTATTGGAGGGGCAAAGGCCAGACTGATAGCAGTTAATCCCTATCTGCCTTGGGACAGTAAACCAGTATCTTGGGCCCTGTAACTGGAGAGTTTGATGAGATGATGATGATGATGAATGTGTAGTAAGAGCAAAGGTTAATCTTCTTTTTTTTAATGGACAGAAATGGTGCAGATTTAGTCATCCTACTGGTGTCCCTAGCCTATAGTTGTTGCTGTTTAATGTCCTTTTTTTCCTGTTGTTATTCTCCTTCATCTTGTTCTTGTGTTTCTGATCGATATTCATTTTCACCATAAATTTAATCACTATATATTTCATTCATCCTTTTGTCTAGTGAATTTCAGCATTTAAGCCAGTATCACCATACCCTTCTAATGAAGCACCTAGTCAGTAGGTGAAATCTGCATGCGTGTGCATCTGTAGGTGTGCACGTGTGTCAGTTCAGCTGGGAGGCTCTTTAAGTAGCCTGTGTTACAGCAGGCACAAGTGGAACGTATGCTAAAGCTAACAGCACTTGTTCACTTTTGATACAGGATACACAAGTCAAGTCTCAGCCAAAACACATTCCTCTGCAACAGACCACTTGATTGCGCTCCACTGCTAGCTGTGTGTGTATCTGTGTGCTTCTAAGAATGTGTGTAAGTAAATATTTGCAAAGAGTAATGATCCACTACTGTGAGCTATTTAATCTTTTATTTAATTAGAGGCCTTTGGTTTAATGCCCTGGATTTCAGTGTCAGTGTAAGTTGTTAGTTAGCTGTTTTCATTTGATCTGAATTAAGATGAAAGGTGTTGAAGCGATTTTCTGCTGTTGTGCTACAAACTAAAACGGGTGGAAATAGCCGCGCTTATTTACTTATAATAATCATGTATATGTGTTTTAGCCTGATTGCTGTGTGTTTCTGGCATCTGTGCCATGGATTACTACAGTACTTTCCAGTTCTTTCAGGGGTGTATGCCAAAAGCAAGCACAGTGTGTAGGAGCTGGAGGAGAAAGGGGGCTTTGTATCACATCACACACACACCCATTTCTGCCCACCAAGACCTCTTCTCTTTCTTGGAACAGCACGTCTAGCTCCTTACTCAGGGCCATCCAGCTAACGTCAATCCTGCTGACTGCAGTCCAAATCAGGTGGCTCCCCTCCTAACGCTTGCACCCCAACATTCCCTGTCCCCCATGGTTGTTACCACAGTGCTGTGTACCTCCGTCCTCACCCCAGGCATCGCCCATTCAGCGGTTAGTAGGAGCAGAACAGGTCTGAATGGCTACTCTGTGCGAGCAGGAACCAGTTAGATGCTGGAGCCTGAGCCAGCTTCCTTTGAAAAACAGCAGGCGTGAGCCAGGAGAGTGAGAAGCAGAAAACAACATGCCAAAAGGTGTTGTTATTGGAACATCGACCTGCCTCCCTGCATCTTTCAAGCCTGCCTCATTTTGTCATTCACTTTCCTATCCCTGCTATTTGTCTCCGAAGCTATTTGATAGCCTCAAACTGCTGTTCTCCTGTCTGCGCAACTTTCTCAGCTTTTGTCGCTTTGTTTTCCCCCCACGCTGTGTTTTATCTAACCCTCAAGCATTACCTTTCTTTAATCCTCCAAAGAAAATTGGAGCTTCTTGAACTTGCCACTACAGGCATTATTCAAGCCTGCAGACTGGATTTAAATCTCTGCTTGACTTTTTGCGCATTCAAGCTCAAAAGTCAGTGTTTTCAAGCGTAGATATTTAAAATGGTGTGTTCCATTTGTAAAATGTGAAATTAAAAACATCTGAGCGTGCCGGGGCCGGTGGCGCAGGCTGGTTATCAGATGGTTGTGTGGGAGCACATTGTGTTAAAAAAGAATATTTGGTTGTGTGTTTAATTAAGCCAGTAGATGTTGATTTTGTGCTTGCATCCATATGGATACAATTTATGCTTGCGAGACGAAGTCTGCATGGTGTTCATTATTGTGTGGAAGTTTATGGGTCTTGCAGGCCATTTATTTTATGTCTTTGATGAGGTTTATGTGCTGTATGTGTGGGATCTTTGCAGTGTGGATGATTGCGTTCAGTTTTTTTATCTGCATCGTGTGCATCGCTGTTTTTTGATCTTTGATCGTCTTAAAAGTGTTTGCATGCAATAGGAGCTCCATCAAACAGGTGGAAGCTTAAAGTGATGGAGAACAAGTATGAACAGTTACCCCATTAAACCAATCCATTACCCAGTGTGAATTCCCCTGCAGAAAGCATGAATAGCATCACTAATATACAACCCTTAAAGATGTCTCTTCAGGAGCAGCATGAGTTTGTGTTCATGTGTTTCTACAGCAGTCCAAAGTGCCTAATTGAATCACTGCTAACTGCAGCATGCATTTGAAGCAGTGTCACTGGTGGGTGTATGTGTTTAGCAGGTGGAACAACTCTGTCAGCATTTGCAGAGCTGCTGTCTGACCATCTGACAGTTCTGCCTTTATCAAGGACAAGAGGGATCTATTTAGCAGTCTGATTTTCACATCATCTGTGAGACCTAGTATAATAGATTGTGGCTTGGCTGCTTTATTGTTAAAGTTTGACTCATACAAATGTAAAATGACAGAAAGCAACCTGGCCAGCTTGTGTTTTATGCAGCTTGTCTCGGTTCTGTGGGTAGACGATGAATGGCTCTGCTGTAAAGGGAAACCTAAAGGCACAGGGGAATTCCAGGGTTTGGAGGCGGGTCACAGCAGAAACTGGGGCTTAAGACTGAGGTAGATCTGAGGGCCAAGGCTGCTGAAAGGGGCCTCTTGTTGTGGTAGAGGGGTGTTGATTGGCATGGCGGAACTGTATGCCTCCCCCAGCCATGTCCCACACAAACTCTACTAGATCAAAAAAAAAGCACACTGTCTCATCATGATGAGCTCACTGGAAGAAACTCTCCAGCTAGATGATGTCATGCTACTTTTTTGTAGTTGGGGTCAAAAGCTCAGGGTGACAATAGGAGGGTGTGTGTGTTGGATGGGTGTATATACTCCTGCTGGATGAATTTGAGTGGGGCTGTTTTTAATCTCTTTCCTTCCTGCTTACACGTACACATATGCATACAGTTGTGATCAAAGGTTTACATCCGCTCATCATGGGCATGAATGTCATGGTAATTTTGGGCTTTTAATGATTTCTTTGAACCGCTCTTTGTTCTAGAGTGAATGATTGCACAGCATACATTTTTAATGACTCTAAAAAACAAGAATTGGGTGCACAAGTTTGGATTTATTTGGGATTTTCTCTAATCTGCACCGGGTGAAATGTATACATACACTTGCACTAATATTTGATTAAATGTCACTTAGGACGTCACACCTCAACCAGATGCTTTTGGTAGCCATCAGGAAGCTTCTGGCATCTTTATGACGGGATGTTTATTATCACTTAATATATTTCACTGTTCTTGGCAGAATTTGTATAGTTGGTTTTCTGGCATAGACCCGGCTTTTGAGTATAGTCCACAAATTTTCAATACAGTTGCGGTCAGGGCTTTGGGAAGACCTTTCCAGTAGCTTAATGTCAGCCTGCTTTATCCATTCCAGAACTAACTTTGATGTGTGTTTTGGATGATTGACCTGTTGGAACACCCAATTGTGTCCAAATTTCAATCATCTAGCTTTTGATTTGAGATTAAGTTTAAGAATTTGGAGATGGTTCTCCTTCAGCATTATCCCATGCACTTTGTGCAATGTACCAGTACTACTGGCAGCAAAACAGCCCCAGAGCATGATGCTACCACCACCATGCTTGACAGGTGGTACAGTGGTACAGTGTTCATCCTCTTAGTCACTTCACTGTGGACAGTGACACTGATGTTCCAGCAGTTTCCACTTTGTGGCAGACTTTAACCCTGGTGGTTCCTTGGTTGTTTCTGACATCCTGACCAATTTACTTTCATTGGAGGGTAGCAGTTTGGGTCTTTTTCCAGACCTTGCCAAATTGGTGACACATCTGAATAACTTGTACTTGTTGTTTAAAGTGATGATCCTGGAATCTGCAGTGGTTAGGAATGGCCTATTATGGCTTCTGCAAAGACCTACCCAAATCCCCAAATTCATCCCTATTGAAAATTTGTAGACTAAGTTTAAAAGCTGGATTCATGCCAGCAAACTGCTCCATTTAAATGAATGCTGCCAATTATGCCAAGAAGAGTGGTCAAACGTCCAGTGAGAAATATCCCATTAGTTTGTTGATGGCTACCAAAAGCATCTGGTTGAGGTGTAACTTGCTAAGGGACATCTAACCAAATATTACTGGGGGTGTATGTAGGCTTTTGACCCTGTGTGGATTAGAGAAAATCTAAAATTAATTCAAACTTGTACACCCAGTTCTTGTTTTTTAAGGTCATTGATGGTGTATGCCGTACAATAATTCTATCCTAGAAGGAGAACATTTAAAAAAACCGCCATGACATTCATGCCCATGATGAAAAATATATAAACTTTAACCCCTGTGTGTCTTTCTCTACCCATAGATTAGTGAACCTATTTTTTAATTTTACTCAGGTAATGAGTTTCCATATGTCACAATATGTGTTTCTAATCTTGTCTTCTTTAGGAGATGAAAAGGTTAATCTATCTTATCCTCACCAAGACTAAGAAGGTGGACAGGGATTCTTATTGGCTCTGTAGAGGAGCATGTCTCAGTATGATTGGCTGAGACAGATAGTTAACTCTGCCGAAGACCCCGGCTAAACCAGTCTTCTCTGAAGCACTGTGTTATGGGTCAGCACGTCCCCATGCACTGACGGCCACTGGGTTATTACACAACTACACGAGTCAGTTTACTGAGGCACTATTTTAGGCCGATAATAACACACACACAGCTGATGTCCTCACAGTTGGTGACCAAAGCTGTCCCTGTGAAATCCATGAAGATTGACAGTGGGTGTATATATAACTGAATGTGATCACTGTTGATGTAACTTGCATATTCCAGGCAGTGTGTTTTATCATGGTGGCTGTTCGATTTCTGTTGTTTTAGTGATAATGAATGTCAGCGTCAGTAGTTTTGTGTCTTTAACAAAATAATAATTTGAATAACATTTTATATAATTCAGATTTACAGGCTGCTGAGGCTCCACAATATTGTTACAGCTGTATTTAAAATACACAGTCATTAAAGATGAATAAATGCCACCTCTCATTTGATCTGTATCTTTTGAAACCTCCGACAAATTAAGAAAATGAAATGAAATATCAATTTGCATATATGCAGCTTTAATTTATATATATTTGGTCTACATCTGGCATTTATGTGAGAGCATATGTCTCACTCTATATATATCTATCAGGTTTTTCAGGAAAGAAAAATATCACACTGAACATGTAAAGGTCTCAAAAACTCATGTATCAAATATGATACACTTGGCATTACAAGGTTAAGAGTATTATGTTATGTATTCTTTTATCAGAGCCTAGTCTACTCTCAGCGCTATCTAAAGGTTAGACAACTTTCATACAGCCATACAGTGCCTGAGGCAGCCTGACATTGGGAGTAGATCAATGATCCTGTTTGTCTCTAGAGGTTGTCATGTTCTCTTAAGGCCAGCAGGGGTCTTGTAGGCTCACATCTTGAAAACAGAAGTTGGTAAATTCCCTGTCATATTTATAAAAAAATAAATAAAAAAAAAGCTTTGGGATTGATTCATCATGCTTGATTTCTCTAATAAACTAAAACTTAACTTAATAAAGCAGTGATTTTGATTTAGGTAGACTAGAGCATAAGCGGCAGTTTTTATTTCAAAGTTGTGAATGCTACAGTTTAATTTAAGCCACACGAACTGTAGTATTTGGCTAAATGATAGACTATAAGTACTGTGACACAGTAAAGCAAAGATCTAACTTACTAATAGCTTTATTTTTTTTATTGTGGCTACTCCTTGCAATAAAGAAATTGGAGCTTATTCATAGTCTATGTAAAGTTGCCTCGAGACCTCAACCAAAAGGCTGTAAAATCTAGGAGAGAGAAACACAGGCCTGTCACGAAACTTTGCCTGAAACTAAGGCAAAAGTCAGGTTTTTTTAATGTCCTTTTTTGTTTTTCATATACCATCCCTCCTTTAGGCCATGATTTTAATTAAGATTTCATTCTAGTTCAAGCTGATGAAAAGATTACAAATCAAACTGAAACCTTCCAGAAAAAGGCTCTATAATTAGATGCACGGTTATAAAAGGCTCTCAGCAGAAAGGAAAGGAGCTTAAGGACATATAGTAGCGGCAGAAAGGAAGGGAAATACTTGTTTGTGGATGAGGACTGAATTAGAGTCAATAGGAAGTGCTTGAATAACAGAGGGAAAGAGCTGAGGAGGCTGGTCTGGCTCGAGGAATTTCCTCTCGTCCTGTGAAATGCAGCGTAATGACACAAATGCCATCGTTCATTCGGCTGGTCCCTCTGAGTTATGCAACATTAGAAAGCTGAACCTGACCTTGTGAGCATCCTGTCTTTTGCCATACTCAGTCTATGTACTGCCATGTGCTAAACATGGACAGTTTAAACCACCTGTTTTTTTGCATAATTGTTTTGGTGCTGGTACTCACGCTTGTTGTTTCCTTTCAACTGTGAGTGAAAATTTGCCCCAGACAGCAACTTTTATGGCCGGCTCCTGTCACAGCTAGTTGCTGATTAAACCTTAATCTGATTAACTGTGGGATATTTAGAGCTCTGACTGTTACGCTATCAAGGCTCATCTTGTTTTTGTTGCACAAGACTAAACTCACGGAGAGATGAGAGGACTGGAGGCAAATTTTGAGTACAGTATCGCTATGTTAACGTGTTTGTTTAGTACGCAGTGCATCCGGCTTTTGTGGGGGTGTCCTCTGCTCCCACAGCAAATGTCCTCAGCTAGAGCTAAAGAGCTGTAGTCCCCCATCCAGATGCACAGATGTATCATTGCCCTGTTGGAATGGACTTTGTTGCTCTATTGCTATTAGCCAAGACTGCCCACAGACTGACTCTCTCTCCCTCCATCCCAATCCTCCTACATTTCATCTGCTGCATCTTCTGACTGCATGTCTCATTTCACTTCTCAGCCCTCCCACAAATAACACATAACAAAACAACTGCGTTTATTTGTCTTCATTCCCCGAGACTGTATCCAACCCACTGCTCTGGCATCTTGGAAAATATTAAAACACAACTAGGTCCACTTTTGATGCTCTCTGTTTATTTCCTGCAAATATACAGTTTCATAATATCCTCCTTGTGTTTTAACAAATAAAAAACATCCTGAACACTCTATTGTTAGTTTAGCAGCATGGATTTCCTGGAGCCCAACTCTCAGTAGTTAGCCGATGCACCCTCACCCCTCGCTTTATTCCCACACCTGATTCTGGCTGGACTCATCTGTGTTTTCCGTTTCCATCGGCCCACAAATCACTCTCATACATCATCAGCTGACAATGCGATGCGCGCCGCTGCTCCACAACTTCCCAGAGTGCCTGCATGGGTTAAGCAATGAGCAAAGGCAGTGCCAGGCATGCAAAGACAAAATGCAGAGTTAGAACCATAAATATATATATTTTTTTAGTTTGTCCAAAATGATAAGTTGCTCTGTCAATGGAGTTACACATGCATGTCTACTTGTGTTGGCTGCTGGCTAATGTTATTTTGTCCGCATTCTGATGCCTTTATTGAAAAATTCAAGCTACAGTTAAGATTAAGCAGCTCATTACTGCAAGAATTTATAGTATGCTGGTAGTAGAGTGGCTGTAGTACATTATTTTTAATGCTAAATAGTATTGCATAATATTCTCATAGCATACATAAATGTGACTGTGCCTCTTATCAGAGAGTGACCTGCTGCATATAAATGAAATTCATTCCATTTATATGCTGAGCTAAAAAAGCTGCGTTTGTCAGTATGTCTCAGCTCTGTGGAGGTTTTGCACCAGCTTTGCAAGCAGTTCATAAAATAAAACAAAGGATTCGTGTGACTTTTTCCTGTATTTAGCTTTCTTTTAAAAATCTGTTATTAATGCATCCTGACTCTTATAACCACTCACTATTTTAATTATTGAAGCAAGGACATGAGAGAAGATGGATGTTTTGTCTGTGCTGTGCAACAGTCCAAAACAGCATATTGACAGTGCTTGTGAAAAAAAAAAAAAAGTTGAGTCATAACTTAAAAGAGAAAAAATCTCTTTGCCACAGTGTAGGCGGTGTAGGCACAAAGCAGCCACGTTAGATTTTACGAACACACTTAAAACCCACTTCAACTTTTGGCCAAATTTGGAGCTGCCAAAAAATCCTGCTCTTGTCAGTTACTCCTAAATATTTTGTAAGATTTTGGAAGAGTCCCATTGGAAAGGAAATACGTGTCTGCGTAGAGGCCACTCTGTATTTCAACGCAACAAACTGCTGAACAGTTTTTTTAGAGATATGTTTGACAGATTTATATATATATATTTTATTATAACCCAACAGCTTATAGGCCAACAAGTCATTTATAATAATTTAAATTCCCACAATCTTTTTTTTTTTTTTTTGGGGGGGGGGCAAATACCGGAAGTCGTTTTTTGGAACATTACCCCACGGCAGTGTCTTTGTGATGCTGCTCCCACGGGACCCGCGGAGGTCCCCGGACTCCGCATTGAGAGTCTTAAAATGACAGTTCACTTTTCTCTGCGCGCAGCTACACACAGATTACACACACAGACACACACACCCGCCTCCTCAGAAGCGGCTCTCGGTTGGTCCATCAGCCGGTCAGTCTTTATCCTTCCTTGTGCTTCTGGTGTTGTGTGTGTGTGTGTGTGTGTGTGTGTGCGAGTCCCGACTGGAGCAGCGGAGCTACTCGGACAGCGACAATGAAGACGGTGACGGGAATGAAGACGGCGCAGACGGGCTCAAAC
>VUQG01006538.1:47698-64002 GCA_015106755.1 Etia nguti | reverse complement strand
CAAACATATGACCGCCATTCGTTCTCCCCCAAAAACCAACGAGCTTTGTGGTTTCTGCGCGGATCCCTAAAACTTCCAAAGTCAATAAGCGATACCTATTTTCGGCTTTTCAGTGGATATTTCATCTTGCCCATAAATGGAGGTCCCTCAAAGGGAAAAACTGAGTTGAGGTCTTACACGTTGTGCGTGTGCGAGACGCTGAACGGACCCTGCTGTTGCGTAAAGCCCCCTTGCTTCCAGTTTGGAGAGTTGGAGGAGAGCGGAGTGCTTCTCTTTGGTTAGGATGAACAACTCAAAGAATCAAAGGGTAAGGTTCGCTGTTTTGCTTACTGTGGAAAGACTGACAGCGCTTGCGATGGAATTGAAATTGTTGTTTGTATAGCCCAGTTACATTCTGGCTTGACCCACATGGTCGTACAGGAGCCCTAAAGAAGAAGCCTGTGTTGATAACGTGGTGCTTACTCTCCCAAAATGCCATCAGAATATTGAATGAGCCTATCTTGAATCAATAAGCAGTTTTTTTTTGTTTTATCTTAAAATCACAACTTTTCCAACACCGCTCTTTGTGGTGCCATGCTTTTAAAGGTGTTGAAGAATATTGAAATAATAAACACTGTATGTACCAAAGTAAACAGTGATTGGCAGTAAGTAGAAGTTTACAAATGATCATAAGATTGTGCTACAAGTCCATAACTGGTAGGCATTTGGCCCTGGGAACAGTTATTATTAAAATAACTACATTTCCCAAGGGCTTAATGACCTGTTCATTAGTAAAAGCAATACATGAATTGTTTTTATTTGGGTTTTTTTTTTGGTCATTTGTATAATGATACTGTGTGTACTATTACTAGGGCTGGTAACTCAATTTATTGTCGTGGCAGCACTGTGCCATCACCCAGCCTCTCAGAGTGAGAGAAACGTGACAAATGTGGGACTGACTGCAGGAATGACTTACTTCTCCCAGTCATCAACCTTTCCCTTCACTTGTGAACAAATCTTTCCTGAATGGCTCGAGTTGGCAGGACAGAATTAGACACACTTACAAACTTAACATGGGCTTTGAGAATGCCCTCACATGTGAATGTTTTCACATCTACAGTATATAAAAAAAAAACTGGTGTGGACTCCATAGCATATATATATATTTATATATAATATATATAATTTCTGTTTCAGTTCACCATGCTTTCCACAAACACACAGACTAAACCACAGGGGAAAAAAATAACACTTGGAACATGACTACCCAAAAAGCTTTCCTCAGTATCGTATGCTTTTAAGTACAGAGAGCCTGAGTGTGCCTTACTGGCACACGCAGACCTGAAAGACAAGTTGATGTCAATGTACGGATCAACAAAACAGCAGCATCGTTTTGGATACATGAAAAGCTGCTTCCGTGTGTGTGTGTGTGTGTGTGTGAGAGAGAGAGAGTGTTTAGATTTTCATTTCAAAGGTCACCTGCATCACTCATATCTGGATTGAAAGAACAAGGCCGATGTGATCTTTCCACTCTTGACGTCCTTCTGTGTGTGTCTGTGCACACGCAGTGCAAATAAAGCTCAAAGCAGTATGTGTTCATTTTGTCCTGACTACTGTTACAGCCACAGCCATCTCTGATCATTAGCATTGAAAAGGTCACTGATATGTTAGAGCTCCTTAGTGAGACCACGTGGCACCGTCAATGCACAGTGTTCATGCTGATTGTTTCATTATTGTTATTAATGTTGTAAATAATGTTGTTAATATTTTATGGATGTTGCTGTTTGATGTACAGTTTTATATGCTGCTGTTAAACAGATCCTTCTTGCTTTTAAGTGCATATCGTGTTGTGCTTCTCAGCGCCTTTGCTATTATACAAGGAGGAAAAAATTCAGCATCCTGTGCCATTTCCCTAGCCGAGGAATCTTTGGGCCCTTGTCTTACAATCAATAACCACTTACTGCAGAGGAGCTCTCTGCAGTCAAGTCTCTGCCTGTCCACAGCCTTCTATCTCTCCCTCTCTCGCTGTCTCTATCGAGATGTGAATTTCCAGCGTCTCCTCTGGTTGTATCTGCCTGCCTTTCCTTTTCCACTTCCCTCCCCAGTCCTCATTCACCTTTGCAGTCACGTGTTATTTCCTTGCTGGCCTGTCTCTGGATTGCTGTGCGCCTGCAGTAGAGGTCATTCGGTTTCCACTGCTGATATTGTCCATTGCTTTTTCCCTATAGGAGGTGGGGCTGCAAAAGAGAAACACAGGGGGGGAACTGCAGCCCATTACTCTGTATACTCCATAGTACGACAGCAGTTGTGGAGTAGTGTGTGTGTGTGTCTGTGTGTGTGTGTGTGTGTGAGAGTAAACCTCTCTCATTGAGCCGGTTGTCTAAGAAATTGTAAGAAAAATGAGCCACTTATACTGTACTCCACCACAATATTGCCTTGCCGCCCACCCAATTATAGATCTTTTAACTCCAACTCATTCATATACACCCTTTCTCTCTCTCCCGGGGTTTCTTACTTTCCCACAGTCTCCTTGCCAGCTTCAGTCCTCCTCTCTGGCTTTCGCATTCTGGCTTCATTTCCCAAACGGATGCTAAACAAAACAACTTCTAAAACTGGCTCAACGTGCCATGGCAGCGCTCTCTTAGTAAATTTCATTCCAAATTTAATTTCTTCACAAGTGCCTCAGAATGAAAGAAGAAGAGGCAAAAGCAGGAAAATAGATCAGACTAGACTGATCCACAGTGACATACCTGTGTAGTCTAAGAGTCACATTGGAAGGCGTGTATTTTTGTTACACAATAGACAGGTGGTTTAGTGTGATGATGCAGATACAGTAGATGAGGACAAGTGTGATGGACAATCATAAGTAAGGCAGGTAAACAAAGAGACAGACAATTAAGGAAGGGTGATAACCTCACGATGCAGAAAGAGATTGTCAGGGGATTGATGGTCATTGAGGAAAGAGCTAAATCCCAGACAGCTCATCAGACAAGCTCATCAGACAAGCGGATCAGAGTCAGGCCCAATCCACATCCATCTATCACGTCTGTCTAAGGAAGCAGATGCTGATCTGTCAGCTGTTTACACATCCCTACCTGACAGCCCATCCTCTACCTGCTACTAGAGGCAAACCAATGGATTTTCATATGCCAATATAATAACAGCTGGTAGCCAATTAACTGATCTTTCTTCCCCTTAGAGTCAGTCATTTATGTTGAGAGAAGCTTGATATTCTGAGCAAACACAGCCTGTCTTTTATGCAGAGGCAGCATGTTTTCAGCAGAGCAGCAGTTCGCTTTCACCATTATAGCTCACTAATGGCATACCATAACCAGGTATAAATTATATACCTGAAGGTGCAAAATGGCAGCTTACTGTATATGGAGCCTCATTGCAAAATGGTGATGCTCACAGATACATGTACACAGAGGTGACTTAACTAAGTTGAGAATAACAGCTTGATGATTCATGGGAGAGGACAAGCTTGTCTTATCAGGTTTATTTTTCTTCTTGTTTTTCTGCATCTACGCGGTCGGTCAACTCTTTGGTTATGTTTGCTCAGAGGAATTGCTCTTGTGATGCTGATGGGACCGCAAAATGAGCACAAGCGTACGCAATAGATATGTGAAGATCACATGCAATGGATAATCCATCTTTCATCCCGTTCCCATGAGCCTCTGATGAAATGCTAGCATGGCTATATAGAATCGATAATAATAATAATATGAAAGATTTAGACTCCCTCGCTCACAAAAAGTAAACACATTCTCTCCACACATCGTGCCGCTCACAAGATATTGCGAGCTACGATGAAATCTTGCAGACATGTTGTGTCTGTGTGCCTCACACGTGTGACAGAGGATAGAAAATATTGGATTTTGCTCAGCAAGTAATATGGAAAAAGGATCGGCACACATGCTTAGTAATTTTGAAATGTCCTGCTCTTATCAGCTGTGAAATGTATTTAATTGCATGTATTTGTCTCTGTGTATGAGGGTTTCTGTGGACTGGAGTAGAGCCTCCATAAATACTTTAGCCTTGAGCAGCGAGTGACCTGTGACCTCTATCTTTTTACAGCTTAACCAGTTCTGATATTTTTAGATATACTGGGACAATAGCCAAGCATGTTCCCTAAGTTTGAATTATCAAAGACAGTTTTGATGTTTACGTTTCACTGTTGAAAACCATATTTTACTCTAAACAAGACAGAAAACCTTTCTCAGATGGAGATCTGTGAGCAATTTACAATTGAAACCAACTGCAGTGGTTACTAAGGAACTTCCATCACTTCTTCTTTACCTTGGATGAATACCAGCATAAGTGGGTGTCCAGTATTTTATCAAAGGTCTTTGAGCAGTGAGCGTGGCTGCGTCCTCTTTTTCTGGCAGCTGTGGCTCATGATGTAGAGCAGGTTGTCCATTGAGTAGTGGTCTGATCCCCGCCTCCTTATGTGTGTATAAGAATGTGTGTACGTACCTTGCAGCAGCATGCACTCTGTGATGTCAATAAGACTGGGGAAAGCACTATATAAATACACTCCATACATCATTATTATCAGTTTCAAGTGAGCTAACATGTTTCTGAATTGTCTGTGCACATTGAGAATAGTGCACCTAACCTTTCCAGATAAATGCCTGCTTATTTTCTGACAGGATGTGAGGACAAATGGGATTCAACGAGAGCACTAATGTAGGAGCCTGGGAAGCACAGTCCAGCCCGGCTTGTGTGTGTGTGCGTTTACTTCCAGCAGATTTACATGTCAGCAGAAAAAGGCCGTACATTGTTCTGTTCAAGCTACATAAATTTGTCGAATTGTCTGTCTCCTTGTGGATTCTCTCTTTGAAGATAAATGCTTGAGTGAATGACTGAGCGGAAGTTTTTGCACTACTTTCGTGTGTGTGGATGTAAATAGGAACACCTCGCCATCACCACTAGTCGGTTGAAGATGTTCTGTACGGCAGAGATAAGAAGCGCACGCGGACACCGCGCACGCGGACACGCGCACACTTGCCGCGATTAATTATGCTCTTCATGCTCTTGTTCTTTTCGCTTTTCAATCTCAGTTGCCCTTATCCGCCTTCTTGCCATCCCGACTCATTTTCTCACTGTCTGTCACTAAACTGACACACATTTGTGTGCACACACGCACAGGGAAACTCCAAGGGTTAATGTGGACCATTAGTAACCAGAGCAGACTGTAAGTGCTGTAAAGTGGCACAAAGGCACAGGCAGGCTCGTGGACTGTAAGTGGTTCTCACTTTACATGTGTTTCCCATGACATTGATATGACTTTCATTAATCAAGCCACTGAAACAAATACTGCTTTTACTATCTGTGATACCTCTCTTAGCGCTGGGATCTTGGAGTGTGGCTCCTTCAGAATGCTGTTAATTAAGGATACCTCATAACATAAGCTATTTTTTATATATATATATATGTATATTACAGTACACAGTAAAGGCAGGTAGATCATAATGCTTCTTTTTATCATCTTAAAAGCTAGAGTCAGCCCCTGCATACTGACACATGCACACACAGCTTCCAGCCTCATCTGTCCCCTTTTTTGTGGTCATTTCACCCTCAGGGCAAAAGAGCCGGGGTCAGTGTAGTGATATCTGGTCCTTCTGTAAGTCAACACAGTAATCCAGCAGCTTCACGAATATTATAATGAACTCATTTCAGAGCTCTAGCTCGTCGATAGTGGTTCACGCACGCACATACACAAATACAGGAGCACACATTACTACTAAAGGCTGTTTTTGTTCTGCCTTGTTAGCACATCTTTTTCTTTATCTTTCTAGTTTATGAAACGTACGTGGCAAATAAAAAGCATCACCTCCGCTACACCGGATCTCACATGGGCCAGGCTCGTGAGGTTATATACACATGCAGGCATATAGTCTAAATAAGTGGAGGGCTAGAAGCATTCGCTTTTCAGATTTACCCACATTAGTATGGTCTTGGACCTGCATACTTGAAACTCAACTGCATCACTCCGTGCATGTCTGCTGTACAGCAAAGAGAGTGCGAGACAACAGGGGGGAGTGTTTGTCAGGCTTAAATGCTAGTTAGGCCAGCTGAGCTAATTAGCCCAGATTTCCTCGTCCTGATTCAGAGAAGGAAAGCTCTGGATTACTGAGTGTGTGTCTCCAAAAATGTGCAAGGCTGTTGAAACTCGAGGGATTTGCAAAAGTCAGCTAATGAGAGCTTCACAATTCACTTCGAGTGTTTTGATTGGTTTCTAATAGTGAGATAACTAGTCACCCCTCACCCACTCTGAGGATGAAAAAAAGCTTAATGGTATGGGACTCAGCAGGAGGTGCCTCTCTCTTTCAGTAACCTGCTACTGTGACCTCTTGCCCTTCTAAACTCTCCCTTTGTGCCTTTAAGCTGCTCCTCATTTGCCATTTGTCCCAGTGCCCCCCACCCATCCCCAGATTAATACTCCATCCTGTGACCTCATAAACATTACAGCCGCACAATATTTCCATCTCATGACAGACTGAAGGGCGTCGCAGAAAGGAAGAAGAAACAAAACACCTGATTCACGTAAATCATGTAATACTGTTGACCAGACAAAGCAAACATCTGAAAAAGGAGGGCAAATATTTTAGCCTGTCAACCTGAAAACATGAACATCACATCTATGTCCTGTCCTTGCGTCCTTCTCCTCCCACACCCGGGGTGTGAGGTAATGCGTCAGTCAGCATGACAAATGTGCACGCACACGCCAAAGTTCTTAGGAGATTCAGATGGATGTTTTTCGGGGAAAGTGTTGTGTCACCTTCTTCGCTCAGGCCCTTCACAGCCATATATTAGCTTGAGCGCTAAGTGACACAGCCAACTTCCGTTCAGCACTTCTCTGGGAAACATGAAAAATTCCTGCCCGGCGCAGATTAAAATGTCAGGTCGTTTTTTGTTTTTTGTTTTCTTCTACTTCGTGTGGCTCTGTTAATGTGATTAAATCCCTTTTCCTGTATCACCCCACTTCGATATGTACTGGCAGAGTCCTCTCGTTGAGAGACATCAGAGTGGTCTTTGATCATCAGCTTAAAAAGACCTGCTTCATACCAATTCCTCTTTCCAACCTCCTTTTTTTCTCCTTCTCTGCCTGGGTCTGTGGTTTACAGGAAAAGCCAGCTAATTGGTTAATAATAATGTGTCAACTTGTCTAATAGTCAGTGACTGTTTCAACGTGCAGTGCACAACACTTGCTGTGTTGATAAGGTGTCCCTGATGCAGTTACAATTTTTGCTGCGTGTGTGTGTGTCCTTTTTTTAATTTGTTAACTGCTTCCTGCAGCTGCCAGACAGTTCAGTCAGCCAATTACTATCATTAGGGTTCCTCTGTGACTGTTTGATTGGAAAGAAGACTGCTTGGTCTGTCCCCTAATTCTCCTAATTCTGAATATGTGGATTGTGTTTTCTTCATTTTACTGAAGCACTACCCAAGAATGTGATTATTACCATAACATCTCTTACAGAAGTTTCTTTGTAATGTTTTTGTAGCACTGCTTTTAGATTCGGACTTATGAATCTAAAAGGATTTACAATCCGCTCATTTGTGTCGGGACATGGCATTATTTCGTGTTTGAATGCACCCCACTTTGTTCCCTCTGGTCCTGTCGAAGTGAAATAGAAGAGAAGCAGGAGGGGGTGCTGCTGTTATTAGTGTTCTTGTGCTGCCGATATTCATAACAAAGTACCCCGCATGATGAATGTATATCTGTTTTTCCAGCCCGCGGTTATTTACGAGTCTGGTCTGGAAACTGTGTGAGGTTTTTCATAAATCTATACTGTGCAGGCCTGTTAGTTATATGCTGGGAGACCACACACACAAACATGCTGTAGATACACTGTCCGACATGCAGGTGCACATATATATCCAGCTGTTATCACCACCTATATGCTGACTTTTAAATAATGCAAACCCGGGTTTAGTGTGCGCAGCCACGTAAGAGCAGTCGACCTCTACAGTCTCTATAAATTGCTGGAGTGATCACTGCTTGGCAGACTCTGAGCTCCCTGCACTCTCTTGAACTTCCAAACAAATTTGTTTTATAGCCCCAAAATTCACTACACCGTTGCTCTCCTTAGGGCAGGTCGCCAAAAAAACAAGTACACTTGCAAGTACAGAGTGCACCGATAAAATAAATAGACACTGATGCGCCTGCATTTAGTTCTTTGCATACAAAGCAGGCATATCCCTGTACCTTAAAGCATGATTTAGGACACAGGCACATGCATATCATTTCTCTCACTTTCTTCTCTGGCTCCACCCAGTCTGCGCAGGGACCCAGCTGCAGTATAAGATACTGCCTTTGTGTGAGAACAGCTGGCTGCAAAGTCACTTGGACACGGTCTCACACACAGACGCAGTGCTCACGCAGATACGCGCGTAGTTTTCCATGCGAGCAGAGATGAAACAGTCTCTGCTGTTTGGCAAATAATTGGATGCATAAGCTTTTGGGAAGAGAGGGAGTTCGTGGTGATTAAGCTATAAGAGCAACCCCATAACAAATCACCTCTGTGATGACATCAGCATGTTGGCACCTAGACCTGCATACACTGGCACATTTTGCCTCAAGTGAGGGCCCAGGGAGTGAGTAAGTGTTAAGTGCGTCCTGCCAATGGAACAGGCTTGGACTGCTTTGTAGCCAGCTTCGCTGTCATAAAAGCTGCATACACTCCACCCATTTCTGCTTCTCTATCTTTCACGACCAGTACCAAACCAGTTCCCTTCAGTGTTGTTGTGCTCTGGCTTCTATGCACCAGCTGGACTCTGAAAGACTGCAGGGATATTGTCTGATGAATGCAGTCATTGTTTTTCAGTGGTTTAGGTTTGGTTTTTGGAGAGGTTTTTTGGAGAGGTTTTTTTGTCTGCTCCTAATCTTACTCCAGTCTACATGTTATATAAACAGTCATACATATGTGCATGGAATGCATTTTTCATGTGCACTGGTATTTGTCTGTACACAAGTATAACAGTGGAGTCTGCTGTTACTGCCTTCTGGTTCCCTAACATCCCAACACACTTCCTTTTATGCATTTATCCACAGTCTAGCCATTCTGCTTTCTCAATTTTTTAAACTCCTTTCTCCCTATGTCTGTATCTTCCTTCTCATTTTTCATTCTCTCAACTGATTTGCTATTGATTTTTTTTTTACTTCTCTTCATTCATCTCTTACTTTTTTTTTTTTAACCCTGTCAGCTCTCTCCATCCTTAGCATAGCTTACAGCCACGCTCTGGGCGTGGGAGAGGAAGAGGGTAAGCAAGAGGGAAAGTAGCGGAAGAGGGTGGAGAGGAAGGCGAGGCACATAGTTGTGGCTGGCTAATTGAAAGCCAGCAGTTTGGTCAGTAAAGTCCCAACGTATGGGAGTGGTCAGGAATTTGCTAGCCCGGGTTTTGTGTGGATGTGTGTGTGTGTGCAATAAATCCAGAGCACATTTGTGTCAGTCTGAAAGTCTGTGGCCATAAAGATTGACAGATCGTGGGTGTTTTTGTGAGTGCCTGCGCAAGACCATTTCCCTTTTTTGCGTGTGTTTCGGTCCTGCTGATGCTATTGTTCACAGTTATCATCATCATCACCACCACCACCTCTTTTAAATCTGCCTCTTTCCCTTTTCTGCCAACCTTTTGTTTTTTTGGCCAGTCAGCTGTGGTGTTTGTTCACAAGGAGTTAAGAGTCAGCAAAGAAAGAAAAGGTGGCATGGTTCAGTGGTCTTAAGAGAAATCATTCTTTGTACCGGTGAAGGATACTCGTTCCATCCCAGTTTACACAATCCCCTTTGTGTACTCTTATCACCTTACAGGGTGAGGCAAGCAGGAGGACAATATTTAATGCGGGTATCATCATTGATTTCTGTGGTATATACTACGTGTTTCAGACATCCCACACTTCACTGTGAACATGCTAGGGATACAGTAATCTAACAAGACTACAGGGTCCACACTACAGCCACGCTGGCAGCTCTGTGAGTCTGCGCATGGGCAGAGTGGTCACTGAATATTAGCATTAGCGCTCTAACATGCTTACACTGATCGTTAGATATGCTCTACATATGTCTGTAGCATTTTAGCATAATTAAGCAGAGGGATTACCTGTGAACATTCTTCCCGACCTAGTATTAACTGTTCCTCCTGCCCTGCGTGACTTTCACCCACAGACTGTTGGAATTATTATGTAATAACCCTAACCCCTAGGTCTAATCCCACGCTTTAACTACGGCCGTCTGGCCTGTGTAGAGATGGAGGTCAAGGGTCAGCGATCTGAACAGGAAAGGCTATTCACGCAGAACAGCACATCGTAAACAAACCATTACACACCATCTGCAGCGGCGTCAAATCCCGGAGCAGCGCGTGTGTCTGTGCTTGTTTGTGTAGGTGTGCGTGTTGGTGTCTCTGTGATCACACCAACAGACACGCAAGTGAGGATCAACACAGCCAGACGGGGACAGAGAGGTGACAGAAAGTGACCATCTGGTAGCCACTGAGGCATCAAATTACCTGCTGAAAGGTTACATTAGCATTATGCATATACTGTGTGTGCCATAATGACGCTTTCAGATAGTTCCATTATCGAACAATTATCTGCAACCCAGCAGAGTTACAATCTGAGGAAAAACAATTTGTGGTTTAAATGAAATATTTAGACAGGAAGGACTGCCATGAAATTTGGCACAGATGATTTGATTGGCCATATGATGAACCCTGTAAACGTCACTGATAACCAAATCTATCTACAAAGGGCTAGCAGCAGGTCACACTTTAAACTTGCCTTTATTAAATATCTTATCATCTGCAGGACAGATTAGCACATTCGTGATAAATCCTGTTGTTTTGAACATGGAGAGTCTTTTCCTCTAATACCGCAATCAGATTGATTTCTGTGGTTTTGAGAAAAATGTGTCACCCACTAGAGCCAGCAGCTTTGTGTGGCTGGATACATAATTCTGGTGCGCATATTTATGTCTCCCTTGGGGTAGTTTTTTAATCACTCTGGTGATTCCTTTGATGTTTTGTCTGGGGTGTATAACAAGTAAAAATTCCTATTTATGTACCCAGGTTGACTAACTACTATAATACTAAATGATTTCCAATCTGTTTCAGCTTTGCTTTGCATCAGTCTCTTTGTCTTTTCCTCTGCACGCATTAGGAAATATTAGCCTCTTAAACTGAGATGCAGTACACGGCAATTTTTATGCTTTCTTAGGGTTGACATGCTGGTAGCATTTAGCCCTAAGCACCACTAAACCTCACAGAGCTTCTGCCATAAGCTTAGACTCAGCGTAGCATTGTTGCTACGCATACCTTTACAACATCCAAATGGCCAGCCTCTTAATTATGAGATTTTCTTCCTTTAACCATTAAGCTTTGAAGAGACTCTCATGTCTTCATTCATGTTTCTTCTTTTTTCCTCTTCACCCCTGCTCATTCGCAGAGCTTTCTGCTTAATTACCTTTACAGCAGAGTTGTTATATAAAAAAGCACCTTTTTCCTCTTGCCAAATCTTTGTCTCTTTAGCTGCCACTTTTTTTTTCCATCAACGCTTCAGTTTTTCGTCATTCTTGCTCATCTTCCTCACCGGGATCCTTTGTACCTAACCTCTTGAAAATATAATCCTCTCTTCTCCTCTCGTCCTCCACCCACACCTTTCACCCTGTCAACCCGTATCTCCTCCTTTTGTCTCTGTTCCTCTTTTCCTCAAGATTCTCCCTGTTTCCTCTGACAGCTCCGCTTCCCCTCTGTGACTCTGCTTGATACTCAGCATGCCCTGCATCCCTGTCGCCCAACCACCCTTCCTTCATCATCTTTCTTTCTTTTGTCCATGCTGCCATCATCACAGGCAGTCAGAAATGCCCACTGGTATAACACCTGCCGCTCTGAACACACAGTGTGTGTGAGTTTGCGAGCTTGTTTTTGTCCACGCCTGTGAGTATTTGTGAAAGATTATGAAAAGAAAATTAGTTTAATGACGATTCGTTATGGCATGTGTGTATGACTGTGTTGTTAAGCGCGTAACTCAGTCTGTTTTCTGTACCCTACTGGCCTGACGTAGAGCCAGACTAGTGGATTAGAGGTAGATCTAGGCTGCTTGATTTCTATTCTGAGATCCCCAGAAGGAAAAGCCTGTTAAATTAGCAGCTATAAATACAGGACTTCCTCCCAGCAGGTCACCCTACGACCTACTGCACCGACCTGGACTATGATGGCAATTTCTTTGCTCCCTATGCATGTGTGAGTGTGTGTTTTTTATGGGAGTGTATGCATTCCTAAAGTTGTCCAGCAGGCTTACATCTAGTGCTGCATGTGTGGTTTGTGGCATTACTGCTAACAAGAACGTTGGGAGAGAGTCACTCCAAATTTCTTATTTCTTTTTCATTTTTTGTTGCTTTACCCACATAACATAAAAGACGATCCAGTAATTTTATCACTAACTTAATCACTGCCTGCATTCACGTATAACCTGTAGCACATGATAAATATGTGAGATGTGTACATTTAGCATCTCAAGCATCAAGAAACTTTTGTTACATTTAGCTTGGATCATGGAAAGTTTGGCATAAAATTTCACATTTTACTGCAAATTCTTTTGTTTTTCACATGTATTTTCATGCCATGTATAGTACTGTGCAAATGTCTTGAGCCACCCCCTTTTTAAAGTGGTATTGGGCAATAGTTCTTTCAGCTATTTGTTTATTTTCAGTCCAGTCCATGTACAGTATCTCACAAAAGTGAGTACACCCCTCACATTTTTGTTAATATTTTGTTATATCTTTTCATGGTACAACATTGAAGACATGACACTTTAATACAATGTAACGTAGTCAGTGTACAGCTTGTATAACAGTGTAAATTTGCTGTCCCCTCTAAATAACTCAACACACAGCCAATATCGCCTAAACCGCTGCAAAGTAAATGCTCATCAAACAATGCTTGACCTTGGAAATTAAAATTTCCTCTTGTACCTCATAGTCATCCAGTAGATAACTGTTATGTTTATACTGTTGTTATAATTTGATCACCTTGATTTTTGCAGTCAAGAGTGCTGTAATTGTTTTTGGGGCAGTGAAAGCGTTTATTTAATGACGGGGGTTATTTGTTTAGCTACGTTGTGTTTAACAGCTGCAGTTTAGATTGTGCATGACTTTAGAGTGATCATTATCTCACTGCTGTGCCTGATAATTCTTCTGTTAGAGTGTTTCTGTGGAGAAATCTCACATTCATCCCTTTTTAGTGTGATATCCTGTTATTGTAGCAAGTAAGCAGCAAGTACTGCTGGAGTGCTTATGACAGACAGTGTTTTTGGTGGTTTCTTCTAGGCAAGGAGTTTTTTAATCCATGTATGATTTATAATTTCTAGTATAGCTTTCACCACCATGCAGAAACAATGTGGTCATATCCTAAGAAGCATTTATTTCAGTGCAGCGGTTAATCACACAAAACCTCAGGTGGTAGTGTCCAAATGTAAACTTTCCCACTGAAATCATATTCATTCCCCTCCCGCTGGCTCTCTGCTGAACAAAAGGGACTCCTTAAAGAGAGAAAGAGAGAGAGAGAGAGCCAGGTAGAAAGGAGAAAGAGCATGTGTAGGACAAGAAAGAAAAGCCGATTGAGGACGGTGGAGTGGAACGGATGGGGTGTAAGAGGAGGTGAATGTATAAAAGCTTAAATGAAAAGAATAAAAAATTCATAGGAATCAGACAGAGAGAGAAGATAAATGAGTAATATTGGAGTAGCGGAGGGAGGACGAGGCATTTATCAGAAAGAGAGAGGGCTCGGAGCATTAGAGGTTATATTTGAGGACAGTGGATTCTTGTTAATGTATCGCGGGAGATGGCGAGCAGACAGACGCTCTCACACACGGGCTTCAGCAGTCAGGCAGAGGTTGAACACCATTTGCTTAATAATAATAATAATAATAATAATGATAACAGATTGTTTTCAATTTAAAGATAACCTTACTGTTCTATACTTCTTAACTGGAATTTACACAGATGCTTTTGCAGGCAGGGTGGATTGGTACTAACCCTTAAGCTTAGTCAAACTTTTCTTTTTCTTCAGCTTCGTTTGATTCCTACATTTATTTTTGTGTTTGTGAATTCTTGTGAGTACTGTATATCTACATTGTGTTTTTACTTCTGAGCAAAGTTAAAGTTTGGGGGTTTATTTTGTTTTCGTTTTTTTTACCACACCCATGTGACAGCTTTCTAAAAACACATTGGCCAGATTTAGTTTGATAGCGCAGTACTGTTTTTTTCTTTGGGAAATCTGTTTAAAATCAGTTTAAAATTGCAAAGTAAGCATGTGCACATTTGAGTATCTGGGGGTTTTGATTCGGGACACAGACTTTCAGTGTTTGACGGCTTCATTCTTTATCTCCCAACTTGAGAGTTACCGCTCCCCGTGTGTGAGTGTATGCCGAGTGAATTTGCACTAAATGATTCAACATGGACGTGTCTGCTCAGCAGGGGTGTGGGCTCATTGTTAAGAGGGCTAAAGGCCATGCACACACATACACAAACTAATGCAAACAGACTCTTTGCTTGAAGTTGTCTTTTCTAACCCTTTTTGTGCCTTCATTTCTCCCAAAAACATCCTTTTTTAAAATGTCTGTCAGTGAGAAGTGAATCTAATATGTGCCTCACTTTCAAATGAATCTTCATTACTGATAAATGCCTGTCGTCCCACTCTCGCCCCTTCCCTCGTCTTTGCAGGACAGCGACATACAGAAGAAGATTGATCATGAGATCCGAATGCGTGATGGAGCCTGCAAGCTGCTGGCTGCCTGCTCCCAAAAAGACCAGGCTTTGGAAGCGGCAAAGAGTCTACAGACGTGCAGCACTCGTATCATGGCCTACATGTCGGAACTGCAGAGGATGAAGGAGGCTCAGGTCATGCAGAAAGTCACACGGAGATCATCAGATGCAGGGCCGATGGACGACAGGCTCCCATGTAAAGGAAAAGTCGCCATCTCAGGTGAGAAATAAACAAAAGCGTTTATTTCTGAGAGAAAAGTGATTGGAGAAGGTTCAGGGCGGAAATTTTCCCAGCATTTTGGAAGATTTTGAGAAAGCTTTTAAAGTTATTTTATCATTTAAATGTGACACTGTTGTTGCCAAGAGACTGTGACCAGCAGTAAAAGGAGGAAATGGATCAAATTTAAGCTTCCTATTATTGCTGTAATTTAATGCCTAGCTGCTCTCATCAGCCTTTAATAGCGGATGTTTCATTTTTGAATTACTTTGTACTTTCTGACTTGCTGCTGTCCACCACATTGATGAAAGATCACTCTGGAGATCAAGAAAATCAGATCAAATTTTTACTGTCATTTTGTCTACTTGTAGAATGCAATGTAAGTAAACAAAGACATTTTGAAAAGCATTATTGTAATGATTTACACATTCACCCAACAAGCGAATGATCTGTGGTTCAGTCACAGGATGGGGCACAAATGCCTTTGGAGTTGCACCAGGAAGGGTAAAAATCTGCCAAATCAAGCATGCAGCGCTACCTGCTGTGGTGACCCTTTGTGAATAAGGGAGCAGCCAAAAGAAGCTTATTGAGATGCTTAAGAATAAAAATCCTCCATATTTTTACTCTTAAACTCTGGGACAATAAATCTGCATTATTCCCAGTAAACTGGGGCTTCACGCAGCCCCTCGGTTCATCAGTTAAGTTCTGTCTGGAACAAGTTATTTTAGCTCCTGTCCCTTTAAGGCTCCCCGCTATAAAATTCCACTTTCTTCTGACTGGCAGTCCCTCATAAATGGAAGATTTGAACAGCAGGTGAATTTTCTGTGCACATTTGGAGCTGTGAGATGACCGTATTAGCGACATCCTCTTTCTTTTATGTCATTGTCTGCAGCTGAGCACTTAGTGCAACCTGAAGTTTGCTCTAGTGATTGGTGCCTTGTTTGCGACTTGGTTAATATGAGCATTCGCCGTTGTTACAGGATATTTACAGTCATGTGACAAAGAAACTCCCATGATTCAGTAGCTTGTGAAATCACTTTTAGCAATCCTGTTCTTTGTTATACAGCTATGTGCTTTTCTCCTGACAACACTTCCAAACAAGCTATACCTGTTCAGTCTTTTTGCTGTTATGAACTTTAACATTTAACATGCTAACTGTGACCTGTAGAGTCTGAGCTGTAACTCCTGGGTTTTTTGCAGTTTCTCTCATCATTGCGTAGTCTGACCTTGGGGTGAATTGGGGCAGGGATAGCTCAGTAGGCAAAGTGTTGACCCCGTGATCGGAAGGTCAGGGGTTCGATTCCCCTGAACGGCTACCCTGAGGTACCCCTGAGCAAGGTACTGTCCCT
>VUQG01006538.1:35504-47678 GCA_015106755.1 Etia nguti | reverse complement strand
GCAGAGAGGTCTATGGAAGGTCAGGGGTTCGATTCCCCTGAACGGCTACCCTGAGGTACCCCTGAGCAAGGTACTGTCCCTACACGCTGCTCCCTGGGCGCCCAATGGCAGCCCACTGCTTCACTGAGTGAATGGGTTAAATGCAGAGAGGAATTTCCCCACGGGGATCAATAAAGTATACATTATTATTATTTGCTGGGAGATGCACTCCTGTGAAGACAGTGGTAGTGTCTTAGCACACACCTGAAGGCTCCAGACCTGCAAATTGTCTACACTTCTGTTTTTATAGAGGCATTTACACTTGCTAATCAAGTTCATTTTTGTGTGGATTTGTGATTGATTGTGTTGATTAGCAGCACCTGACTACTACTTATCCTCCTAATTCCTATGAAAGCAGTAAGGCTATATACTTTATTTTTCACGGGACTATCCAGGGTCCTGTGAAAGCTTTCTTTTTCACATGACTGTAAAGAAAGGCATAATTGGTCCTCTGTAATGAGATGTGAGACTGATATTATATGTGTGTTTGGGGGTTAATGACTGCTCTGTGGCATGTCTGGTTCCCAGCTGGAGACCATGCTAAACACACACAATCAGTGAATATCTGTGGTTCCTTTTGCCGGGGACTGAAAAGAGAACAGGCATGAATAAAAACACACTGACACACAGAGATACACATATCAGGTGATCAGCATTTGTGTTGTCTAATCCTCAGCCTGTTGTCTTTACAGATCTTCGGATCCCTCTCATGTGGAAAGACACGGAATACTTCAAGAACAAAGGAGGTGAGAAGTCACGTCTGTGAGTGTGTGAAGAAAGTCATTGATGGCTTATGAATTATTTATACATGCAGTATTTATTAATAATAAGCTTCTGAGGAAAGTAGCCCATGGCCTTCCTGGTTGTATCTGAACTCCTTTTGAAATAACGGGGCGGCGAGATGTGAGATTCCTTGAGACTCTAGAATAAAAATTACCTTTTATTTCTCGCTTTCGGGTGAAAACGCTTACACGGACGGATTGCGGTATGACATTTTTTCTGCTCTGTACCCATTTTTACACCCCAGACTCCAGACAGTGTTGCAAAAATCCATCTGTACAAAGTTGCCCTTTCTCACATCCAGCACACAACAGGAGGCTCTGTGTCAGATGAATTCTCAGCACTAGAAATATGCTATTTGCTGCTTTACTCAATGGGTTGGGTATGGACCACACACTCAGTCACTGTGATTTCTCTAGTCAGTGATCTACCCAGTTCTCACATGGGTTCAATCAGACATTAATTACTAGACTACTTACTGGGGGAGTTCACACAGTGAAGGCTGTTTAATTTCCAATTCAACTGATTCATTTAATATTGCCTAGAAACATTCAGGGCTACAATGCATGTGTGAAAACGACTTCAGTCGCAGCTGTTAGAGATGATCTTCACAGTCATTGAGAGCTTTTTGGGTTTTTTTTAGCTTTATCTCTCTATTTTACTCCTGGAAGCACAACTTGACCCACTGTCCTGTCTGGATTGCTTTGCCTCCTGGCTATTACAAAGAACCACGAAGGCAATGAAGCGCTTCATCCTTAGTAGGGATGGGAGAACTGTAAGCCAAAAACAAATAAAATCTGTGGTGCGTTTAAGGATCCACTCTAGTTTTCTGTCTTGTGGAATATTCCCGTGAACCTGCTCGTATTAAATTTTCTTTGTGGTAAAATTCAATAGAGCGCTGAGCATCTAACAATGGAAATTTTTTTATATTGGCCATTTTCTATCCCACCTGCTCTAGATAAATTTAATGTGCGTTAACCTCCATACCGTCATTATAATAGTCTCAGTGCTCAGCCTCTCCCTTGGCAACTCGAATGGAATTAATCTGCATGACCTGTGCATGGAAATGAACTCTTGAGACAGGTAGTAGTCTCTTAACAAAGCTTAATGAGGCTGTAAGTCAAGGTCATTAAGCACACAGAGACATAAACTGAGGCAAGGAGGAGCAAAGTGTGTTCCTTTCTCATTTGTCCAGTCAGATTTTAGCGAGGAGTGTTGATTTCATACTTGGAATAGTAATTGCCAAATGAAGTGTGGGACATTAGGTGTCAATGTGCCGTAGACATGTAAGCACGAGTAGAACATACCAGTGCCAGTTATAAAGGGTTTTATGAGGAAGAAATACAAGATTATATCTAATATGAGGTTGTGCAGCGAAGGTGCGATCATAGGGTTCTGGGAATCTTTGGAAATTCAAATTTTCCAATCTTTTCTTTAATGTCAAGTCCTTGCTAACCTCTAGACCAATTTCAGTGCTGCTGCTATTTTAAAATTGTTTCGTGTAAGCTTGTTTTGTTCCCAGAGGCACTCATGTCTCTTCGGTACATACTGGATCTCCTCTAGTGTATCAGAGCGCAACCCATCGACTTGAATTTTATTTTTGAAACATGGACATCGCTCAGACTCCTCAGTGGACACTGCCCCAGCAATTTGACCAATAAAAAAAAACAACACTCATGCGCTACTCTTGAAATAATTCAGCACTTCTTTTCTTACAGAAAACTTCTGTTTGGTCTCGCTGATCTTAAGCGATCATTCAAAACAACAAACTGTTCCTTCTCAAAATAGTGGCAACACTGAAATCAGTGTAGCAGTGCACAAGAAGGTGACCTTGAAGTGGAGATCGGTCAAATTTTGAGTTTTATGGGTAGATTCCTGGAACTTTGTAATCAAACTGCTCGAGAAGAAGAGATTAGGGCTGTCTGCCACGAGTCTGTCTGCTCCATCTGTTGTAGTTTCTTTCATAATTTCTCACTGGTGTTATGGAAATGATGGTTTTCTTAGACACAAGGATTTCAGGGTTTATCTATAATCACAGTGAAATCTGCACTAAAATATAATCTTCACATACACAAAGACTCCTGTAGTTTAGTTTCAAAGTACTGTTCAGTATTTCCTAGGAATTCTTAACACAGCTGACCATTAAAGTGAAACCAACAGTTTAATGTTTGCTGCATTGCCATTTTGGCACTGATTTTTAAAGTGATGCAAGTGAATGAAAGCTGCTGACGTGTTTCAAAAAAGCACTGTTATGTAGAAGCGTTTCCTCTCTTCTGACTTTGTACATTTTCATTCGTAGAGCTTCATCGATGTGCGGTGTTCTGCCTGCTGCAGCTTGGAGAAGAAATCTTCGATACAGACATGGTGATAGTAGACCGGACACTCACCGATATTTGCTTTGACAACACTATCGTATTGTAAGTCACCTGTCAGTCCTATAACCAAACACCCATATAATCTGTCACGATCACAAAAGACTCTAGTAAAACCAGTATTCATACATTGTATTAATATGGTTTTTTGTGTAACATTGTGCATCCAAAGTTGAACAATTAGTAAAATGATACACTGTAAGTACCAGTGAGAGCGCTATCTATAACACCTGATTGGTATGTTCGGTATTTAGAATTCAAGTAAATTTAGTTGTCAAGTAACTGAAAGTGCAATACAGTACAAACTACAATCATTTTGCCAGTTTAGTTTTATTTATATAATGCCAAATGACAACAACAGTTGCCTCAAGGTGCTTTATGCTGTAAGATAAAGACACTACAGAGAAAACAATACACAGAAAACCCCAACAATCAGATCACCCCCTACGAGCAAGCACTTGGCAATGGTGGGAAGGAAAAACTCCCTTTTAACAGGAAGAAACCTCCAGCAGAACCAGGCTCACGAATACTGTACAACATTTTTGCCCAAAATATTATACAAGAGAGGTATAAAATAGCACACATGAAGTACATAAGTATGTGAAAGTAGGGACTATACTTGAGTAGATGCACTTAGTTACTCTTTTAAAATGACCCTTACAGAAATGGTGATGATGAGCATTTTCTTTTGCAGTAGTGAAGCCAGCCCAGGTTTTGAGCTACGGGTTGAGTTGTATAGCTGCTGCTCAGAGGACGACTATTCTGCAGGGAGCACACCAAGGAAACTGGCCAGCAAGCTGAGCTCTTCACTGGGTCGATCAGCTGGGAAGAAACTCCGGGCGGCCATGGAGCCTGGACCGTGTAGTCCCGTAAGCAACGGAGGGGGAGCCCCTCTCCTGCTGCCAGTTCCCTCTGTACCGTAAGTTTAGCTTCATATAATATCTATAGTTTTTATACAAAAACAGAAAATGGAGTGAAAATAACATGTAACTTCAGAGCCCAGCAGATATTTGGAGACCATCGCTCACTGCAAACATACATACTCTTACACCAAATTAAATTCTTCTCTTCACTCTTGTGTGTTGACAGGGGCCCAAAGTACCACCTCTTAGCCCACACCACACTGTCACTGTCACACGTCCAGGACAGCTTTCGCACGCATGACCTCATCATTTCAGGCAACGGTGAGTGGCAGCCACCATCAATCTGTGTCCTCGCCATCTTTCTGCTTTCTCTGCCAAATCGGCCATCTGTCTATTTTTCGTCTTTCTCTCACTCGTCACTGCCTCACGTCTTCGCCCGGCATTCTGATCATTTCCTTTACACCAGCATATGGTGCAGCTATGCCTCCTCCTCTTTTCCTCCTCTGTCCTCCCACTTTCTCTGACAGGCAGCCATTGTCAAGGTCACAGTAATAAAGGCTGCGCTAGTGAGGTGACTGCTGTGTAAAGCTGTAATGATGCTGGATAACAAGGGTCCAGACCCTAACACAGACAGGCCTCTAGTGTTTTATTCATTGGCCCTTCAGCCTGCTGTAAAGTTTCACTGCCAAACTGCATGACACTCCCTGCAGCTGCCAGCCTTTTATACCCCACTGTGTGCTAAAGGGGGGGGGGGGCGTGACGTGAGGATGCAGTGTGTGTCTGCTTGTGTGTGTGGATGCATGTTTCTGTGTGGAATTTTAGTAGCATGGGAATATTTTTATTTATTTATAGTGTTTATTTTTTCCCCATCCATCTACTCCCTCCCTGCAGAAGAGTGTTCATACTGGCTGCCACTCTATGGCAGTATGTGTTGCCGCCTCGCAGCTCAGCCTCACTGTATGACCCAACAGATGATGAGCGGGTGCTTGAAAGTTAAGGTAAGCTGGCAAGCCTGCAGATGTGCATTGATGCGAACTATTCCTCCAAGGGTTCTGCTAGATTTTTTGGCATATGTCCACACTTTTTTTTTTCTTTTTCTCCCCTACCACATCCCTGTTCTCTCAATCTCATGTTGTCTTCTCTCTTTGTGTGCGTATTTTTTTTTTCCTTCATTCCATTTTTTCTTTACCTAGCAGCAGTGTGGAGGTGACCCTCAAAGTTGGACAAAGGTTCACGCCGTTCTCAAAGGAACAAGCCTTTTCTGCTACTACCGGCAGGAAGATGTGGAGGCTAACGTTGAGCCAGCTTTCACTATTGGCATCAACAAGGTCAGCAAAGAAATCTGAAAGGCAGTATATTATCTCTTTGAGCTTGATCCAGCCTTAGAGAAGCAGTAGCTGCATATTTTTGGTAACACCTAAGGCATCAGAATAGATGGTAAGAAAACAGGCTTGTGGATTACCACATGTTTAAATAACAAGCTCACTGGTAGACTCTGAGCCTAAAGAGAAAATTTAGCTCTTTTCTTTGCAGCGGTTCTCAAGGTTTATTTTAAAAAGCCTCCCAGAGCTGTCAGAATCGAGCTCCACTGAGTTCATGAGTACCAAACTGCGGTTGTGTTTGTTACCTTTTGAGGTGTGACTGTAGAAATGTTCATCGGGCCCGTAAAGGCACATTTCTACTGCTCAAAGCTTTGTACACACAGGGAGACCCCTCTATCCAATTGGAAGTCATAAGTCAGCTGGCCAGTCATGCTCTCAATCACCTCATTTCCTGTGTCTTTAAGAGTCGATTCCTAGACTGCTTCACAATCTTTCTGTAGTGACGCATTCAGTCTTTTTTGTCCTCTGACCTTGAGCACGCTGATAACCTAAAGCCAAGTCAATCAGATCAGGTCTGTATGATCTTTTGCGTGGCTCACATGAAGAGACAGAAAGAGGGAGCGCGGCGTGGCAAAGGAGTGAACAGGACAACACTGCCATCTAGTGGTCATAGCCATACCTAGACATATTTAGAGCACAGCAAGTTATGGGAATTGGGAGTCAGCATCCTTTTGTTGGATAATTGCTGAAGGGAAATGGTTTGGAAGAGCACTAATTGGTGACTTTATTAATGAGGGCTTATTTTTCAGTGGAGACTTATTAATTCAGCCACACTGTACTGCCATTCATTCCCTGCTGTAGACATTTTTGCAGTAGATGATTGTATTCTTTGTCACTCCTGTGTTTCAGGAGACCAGAATACGTGCATCAGAGAAAGACCCTCTCAGTAGAGTTCAGAATATCTGCATCAGTAACCATTACGGAGGGGAGGAGGTTACGCACACTGTGACCACAGACAGCCGCGAGGAGACACACCACTGGATGGAGGCCTTTTGGCAACATTTCTATGATATGAGTAGGTCCTTATGTGTCATTTAAACCCACATCATGTGGTTTTTTTAACATATATTTTAAAGGACAGCATATAGTGCCATATATTCTCCATCTGCTGCTTGATTTGTTGATGGTGACGTTTGTCTCCAATACACAGGCCAGTGGAAACAGTGCTGTGATGACTTAATGAAAATTGAACTTCCGTCGCCACGAAAACCAGCTCCTATCACACCAAAACAAGGCTCTCTCTATCACGAAATGGGTAGGAATTCTCCCTGTATCAAGGCGTTTTTTGGTCACTTATGACTTAATGTGTAAAATAAAGCAGGGAATCAAAACACTGTGCCTGCATTGCATGTGGCTGTGTTGAATTTCTGTTTCTTGAGTGCACGTGCATCGAAGATGCTGTCAATTACATTTTCCTATCCGATTTCTCAAACTCACTCTCTGTTTCACTTCTCTGTGCTCTAGATAGAAGGGTTCTTATCTCTGACGTGCTGACTAACTTGTCTTCTGTTTCTCTATTCCTCTTTTTTCTTCACATTCCTTTGTTTGTCATATCTATCGTTCCTCTGCATTTCCTGTTCCGCATTTTCCTTATTTCCATGTGAAATAACGTACCATTCATTTCATCACACTTTTCATAAACTTTCACCGTTCATTGTAATGGTTGAATTATCTTGATGCATGAATGAAATCTTTCTTTGTTTTCCCATCACTCCTGTTTGAATGAGCATGCATCTTTTTCTTTTTTTTGTCATGTCCATTAAAAATGCCAAACTACCAACTTTTCCCCCATCCCCCTCTGTGCTCTATCCCAACTCTCTCACCAACTTCCCTGTTGATTTTCCTAACCCTGGCAGCTCCTCTTGCCACACCCTCCTGTGAGGGTCTTCTGCTGCAGGATAACGCTGTGTCTGCTGAGATTCGTGCTCTGCTCTCATCCTATTACAACGACAGGTGAAGTAACAGGACTAGGACATGAATTGGTTTGTGGTAAATGTTGCAATCCCAAGAGGCTGGACTCTGCATTCTGAATAGAACAATGCAGTATTGTAATCTGCATGAATTGGAAAGATGTCATGAATACACTCAAAAATGTTAAAAATATCCTACAGCGATTACTATCTTTAGCACTTGTTCTAAAAAAAACCCTGCAATTTAGATTTAATCCCAGGAAAAAAAACGATCAATCTATAAAACTGGTCTCAGGTTTACTCCATGGCGGCATACTAATGAGGTTTGCTGCTTTTCTCTTGCAGTTATTGAGTCATCTGATGACCTCAGCAGCACCGTGTCAGACATCCTGGCTCGGAGAATGCAGGAGCTGGAGCTCCGTAGCCAGCTAGGCACCTCTCCCACCTGGATGTCTGCGTTTGAGGAGAACAATGCCAGATATACTGGCCGCCCTCGTCACTGTACTCGCAAGTCTGGCCACAGCCCCTGCACCCCTCATCGACTGCCTCGGAGTCCTGTGAGTCCTCACCGCTGCCCACAGCTTGGCCTGCTGTCTTCAGACGCAAGTCTGACCTCAGATAGCGACAGCCACTGTAGCACCAGTCCCTGTTCTCACCACCACTGCTGGCCTGAACCTACTTCCAGCTACTCTCTTTTGTCGTCTTCCCCCTCGCGTCTGAGGCCACGCACTCTTTCTCTGGATGCTAAGCTCAGCACCCTTCGAGGGAGAGGATACGGAGGTGGAGGGACCTTCCAGTGTTCCTGCCAGCCGCCTCCCTCGTCATTGCTTGCTCCTCTCCCCATCTCCAGTCGCTCCCCTCGGTCACAGCACAGCACACAAACCACGCTATCCTGCTCCAGTTCCACCTCAAGCAACAGCTCCAGCAACAGTGAGGGCAGCCACAGCCCAGAGTCATCAGAGGGAGTCCCCTTCTCTAGGCCCTCCCCAGCTCGACGCAGCCTAAGAAACCTCAGGGCCAGACTTGATCCTCGCAACTGGCTCCAGAGTCAGGTGTAAACTTCATTTCTGACAGTTTTTTGTTTTTTGTTTTTTTGCCTAAAGGCAACAGTGCTTATTAAACCACGGTTTAACTAGCTTAACACACGTGAACCAAACTCAGGCAATCTGCGATGCCACATGCACAGCCCTGAGGAGGATGCCTCCAGCCTGCCTCTTGATGGAGGACGGGCCATGGAAGACCCTTCTTAGGCAAACTGGAATGTCTTCTAACACAAAAGACAGGTGACAATCACTGCAGGAGTCTCTGACATTTGCTCGGTGTCCACAGTGTTTCAAAACAGTCCAAAAGTAATTGGGAGGTACTCTGCTTGATTTGAGAATTGATGGTAATGCTGCTTGGAAGAAGGTGATGCTAACAGATAAGGACATGATCAAATTCATGCCACACTAGGTCTACTTTCTGTCTTTGAAAATCTGATTTTGAAACTGGAAAAAATAAAACAAAGCTAAAAAACAAAACAAAAAAACACTTTTTTTTTTGTCTGCACAAGTGATCCTGGCCACTCAAACATGGCCGTGTCTGTTAATGCACTAGTTGTATTTTGACTGGATGTTTCCTGTTATGTTCCAAAAGTTTGCAGTGTTTGCAGTATAGAAGCCAGTTAGCATGAGGTAATATGAACACGCAAGGCAAACAGGTAAAACCAGTCAAGACTTTTCCAATATTAGAGACTGCTATGTGTAGAAGGAAGGGTTATTTGTCGCCTGTACTGTGATACTTTCAGTCTACTTATTATTCGTGCTATTTGTGGGGTCTCCCAGAGTGACTATGCACCATTTTTGTTTTCATGCATGTTTTGACTTTGCGGTTAAAATGTTTCTTCGTCAGATCATTTCAAATGACTCTGCAAATGCTCATACTTACTGTACTGGTTATGACTGTGATCTCTTCAGGGTAAAAATCTGTGCTCTGCTCTTATCTGCACACTATTGACAGGCTGCCATCAGACTAAGTTATAGATTTGTATGCACACAGTCCAACTCCTAAGCAAGCTGATTATAACCAAAGCTCAATTATTATTGAAAACCCAAGCCATACTAATCTGCAGCATTGCTTGTTTTCATTTTCCAATCCTGCCGTCCAGCAATTTATTATCACGCAACAAAGAAAGAAATCTTGCAACTGATGTAATCTTGGCAAAATTCTAGAAAACATTCTAAAAAAAAAATGTGTGCTTACGTGAACGCTAGTCACTTTTTTAATGATTCGTTAACACTGCCGCCCGTTTCTTGTTACATTTTTGCTAGTTAGACAGCTCAGAGCAGTTACTTCTTCTTACAGGAAAACTGAGTTAAAACCTTACAGGAGGGTTGGTGTTGTCAGTGCAGTTAAGCTTTGCCTCTTTTTTTCCCGTTTCCGTGTTTATTGTGGACTCTGGAAGCCGTTGCCCTCTTGGGGACTCAGAACTCGAACCATTTTTACTAAGATCTGTCGCACGTTTGAACGACAGCATTTGTTACTGTAAATTAATTTTTATAAGTTAACAAATAAACCTCCTGTATTTGTTTTTTTTGTTACATTACTGAATTTGTTATAAATGCAGCTGTGTTGATATTTGATGATCATAATATTAGATAACGTGCAGATCTTTTAACTGTCACAGATAACATTGAATGTTATAACCTCGGCGGAGTTTCCCGTGTTGGCAGGCTTCGTGTTCTGCATGTATGCCATCCTAGGAGGTGAACTGAAAACGAGAAATGTGGAAATCTCATGTTTAAATAATATAACATTAAATAAATGTTTTATCAATTAAAAATTGCCTTCTTTTCTTATGTATCCAAATTAACATGTTCTATAAATATTTTTGTGTCTTTAGTAATGCATTGAACTTAAAAATAAAATCTGATATTTCTGCTAGAAGGTTAAATCACGCTACTTTTCTTCATTTTGTACACTAAAAGTCCCGCAAATTAAACTCTTTCCATGCATTAAGAGAGGTTTCCATGAGATCAGAAAAGTACTGTTCTCTATCCTTTGAACATGTGTTGGATCATATTCCATCCACTTCTGTTCTGGCCCTTTTTCTTTCTCTTGCAACAAATCCCATTAGAGTTGCCCCTGGAGAAGCAAATCCACTTAGAAGCCGCCACAATCTGTGCTCCAAAAGACTCAAAAAGCAGGTAGAACAGAGACTTTTATTGTCTATGTTTCGATAGCAAAGCCGTAGATTAGTCAATAGTACAAAGCACGATTACAAACATCGGAGGTAGTCGACACTGAGTCTTCACTGAGCATTGTAATATGCATAGAGAACACTATGGCCATAATGACTTTGTTTCAAATGTCTCAGAGGAAAACCCAAAGCGCCCTGTTCTGTTTGTAGTGCAGAGTTGTGCTATTGTTGTGCTATTGTAACTTCACATATGCTTAAAATATAAAAATCAAACACTGAATTATATTAACACCAACATATACATATTCATCAGCATATAAGACCAGTAAATATTTTTTATAATAGGCTTCAAATTGTGCTGATTATTGACTTTTGTAACCCAGTAGGGGCATTTCACACAAAGTTTGGCAATAAATTGATTTTCAGCTGGATTACATAAGTAAATGGGCAGCATTACATTAAGTTACAGATAAAACAGAGGTATCCCCGCCCCCACCCTTTCCGTCCTCAAACTCTTCCATCTCCTCCATACTAAAACATCTCTCTTTGTGCACTTGTTTCCTGCAGCTCAATGAGCCACTCTCATTAGCAGGCACACCGTGGGTTGCACACCCGCAGTGCCACCCCAGCCAGACTCCTCCAGGCAAACGTGGAGAACTTTGCAGGGCATGTTTCAGCCCTGCTGATGTATGTGGAGGCAAGCCGATGGAGCCGCTTCGCACCGAACGCGTTGTAGTGCCCTGGGAAGACTTGGTCGACCTGTTAAATCGATTTTAAAGCCATTACACATTTATTTCATTTAACAAATAATGTTTAGTACATGTTAAAGGATATTGTTTTTAAGTATACAAGTATTAGCACAGAAAACACAGCTTGTACATGTAGGCTAATAGATACTGGCATGCAAAATTTCAGCAGAGCAACACAATATTTTTATTATAAATCTATGAAATGTTGTGCTTTGGGATAAATTCCCCTGGAAAAAAAAGTGGAACTGTGAACTAAACTTGTGCTTTAGAGTTACCTGTTCGCTGTCCACCAGCCCAACCAGGCGCTCACAGCTGCTGATGTAGTCACTGACGCGGCTGTAGGGCAGCCAGTCAATCATGGCGCCGTCATACACAACATCGCCACTGAAGAGCAACTTATTGTCCCGGTCATGCAGGCAAATGCTTCCCCGAGAGTGTCCGGGCATGTGAAGCACAGTTAGCTGTCTGTCTCCAAGATTGATGACATCACCTAGGCAGGAGAAAGAGAGAGTGAGAAGCCATTAGGTTTTGATAATTATTCACACATACAAACATGGCATGAACCATAATCACCGGCCACTATCCATTTAAAATCTTAGACTTATATATAAACGAAATGATAACTCATATTCTGGCTGACTCACGTCAGAGTTATGTTTGTGCTTTCCACATGTCAATGAGTCACGCAGATTCATTGACATTCAGTATATCATCGATTTGGTCCAGACCAGTTATGAGTTGCACTGGCAAAAAGGGTGAAGTTGATACATCAGGGAATGAGATATACCAGCTGCACTGCAGTAGTGGCTCTGACACAGCAGAACGAGTTACTCTACAATACTGCATTTTGCATCAAACCCCAACAGATATAGCGGCTCAGCAAATACATCATTTATGATAT
>VUQG01006538.1:15547-28020 GCA_015106755.1 Etia nguti | reverse complement strand
AAAAAAAGTGCTGCTTCACATATGGTAAGAAGTCTATTCAATTTGAAGGTGTTAGGTTGCTTCCAATTCTTTGTTTAGCAAGCAGTTTTAATTTCACAACTTAATAACCACCACCATCATAAAATAAAGTGAGCAACAACAGCTTATCTACAACTCACCTGCTTTCCTAAACATATAAAGCAACACAGCATGTTTCTTTATGTGTGCCACGTAAAGAGAAAATTTCAGGTATACAAAAACATACAAATGAGGATTTCAGTCAATGCTGCAAAGGACAGGGAAGACAAACACACAAATCTAAGCAAACACATACTGAGCAATGGTACTGTAGGGCAATACTGTTCAGGGTGTCTCCCTCCTGGATATCTCTGGTCAAATAGATAATGTCATCCATTCTCTCTTTAGAGACGCTCCTCCGGAGTCTCTCTCTGCCACGAGGCCGCAGCTCATAGCTTTCCCCATCCTCTTCTGACATATCATTTTCTGAGCTGTTGTTTCCGAACAGATAGGCATGACCGCCATTGGCAGGCTGCACCATGGTGGCTGACTGGAATCCATAGTGCTGGCTTCTGCTGGACATTTTTCTTCACTGTGTGGGGGGGAAAATTAGGAAATGCTTCAGAACCAAATATTACAAATTGTAAAACATATTTGCTGGGACATAAGCAAGGTTTGTTTTAGGCAGAGCACAGGCTGATATACTGAATCAAGAAAAAAAAACTTATTAGAGTGTGGATCTTAAAATCTATGGATTATCCAACAAAATATATACTTAACATGTGCTACTGTAGTTTACCAGAATAGGCATTAAAATGTTGGAAATACATGGATACAGAAAACACATTAATCCTGCTATGATCTGACAGATAAGGCTGATTACACTCAGTGTTTTAGTCTCAACCTCTACCATTATGACCATGCTATATGATCACGATAGTCAGCTCTCAAAAAGGCTCAGTCAGATCAGATAAAGGTCCACCATATCACAACTCTGATATAACTGCAAGGCAATGCTATGTTATTAGTTTAAACAAAATGCCGTCTATTTTTTGACCAATGTAAGGCCAGACAACAAGCGGTACATACGCAGCATCTAGTGCTGAATGGTTTAAACAACGGGCACACCAGTAATTATCTTCTTATTCAAGCACGCAGGCATGTGATTAACTAACCAAGCTCGTAAAGAGATATGGTGGATAAAATGTAAGGTTAGCAGCTATTTAGCTACGCTGTTGTCTACGAACAGCACAATGCTGCTACACTCTCGCTTTTCTCGTAAAACAACAGTGCAGTGTGGGACGGTTATATTTCAGAAATAACCGCGTAAGTTAAGAAACACTTTCGTTTAAGCCATTAACTGCCTAAACTGACTATCCAGATCCTCTCGAACAAGAAGCGACATGTACAACCGAACAGAAACCAATCTCCACAGGCTAGGCTAGTGCTAACTGGAGTCCACATTTATTATGTCGCCACCGCTAATGAGCTTTGTAGTGTCCCGTTGATCAAAATGTCTTTAGGAAATCGTTTACAACTACCTTTACTTGATAAAGTGAATCCCAATCCCTCAGTTGTTCTTTCTACTGTCCATACTTCCACTCGATTCTCTTTGGTCTCTCCCTCTAGTCTGTTTGTTACGTACCTGCTAACCACTATTGAACTGCTACCGCTCACGCCACGTCAACACAATATTTACGTAATGACGCTACCACACGCGACCGCAGCGCAACCTTTATTTTTTCGTCGCGAGGTGGCGCCCAACGTCAAGTAAAACTGGGTGTAAAGTAACTTAATTTTGAATAGAAATGATAAGAGTTTTGTTTTATTTTCTCAGTTTACACGCGTGTATTGATATTCGCGGTAGCTGTGAGGTTGAACTAACAGCTTTGTTTATAAAAGTACAACATGGCACGCGTGTTGGCTGTGGACACTGAGGCTTTATGGGGGGCTAAACCATGCTAACCGTGTCAGTAAACAGCTAGATTAACCTTAAGCCAACCAGATTCCGTTTAGTCTTAACCTCTGTCACTATGAACAGGATATAGGTAATACAGTTTACTCTACTTAAATATATCATTTATATTCTGAATTACGTACCCGTTGAGTACCACTGCTGACCCGAGGATATACAGTACTGCGAAAAAAGTCTAAGAGACTATGCATTAAAAAAATAAAAATTAATTACTTGAAAATGGGAAATATGTGCAGTGATTGCAGAAACTGCAGATGAGTGCAAACATACATGGAAATACAGCACACAATTTTTGGGTGCTGTATTTTGCACAATTCCAGTAAGTCCATTTTTTGGTATGACCGCATTTCTTCTACATCGCCTGAACTCTCTTAGGCAAGCTTTCTTGTAATTTCCTAAAGTAGCCTCCAGGAATAGTTCTCTAAGATTCTTGAAAGACATCAAAGCTCTTCTTTGGATGTTTTCTGTGGTTTTTCTGTTCCGGGTGTGCATGGGGAGTGTGTTTGGTATCACCATCATACTAAAAAATGAAGCTGGTGCCAGACACACTCTTTCTGCACTCTTTCTGGTGTTGCACGGTGCGTCGAATTCTGACAGCAGTTTTCTGAGTTCATAACTCAATAAATTTTGACAAGTTCCTCAACACCATGTGGCTGAAATGCAGCTCCAAATAATAACAGAGCCTCCACTGTGTTTTACAGATGGCTGTATACTCTGTACATACTGAAAATGATTTGAACAAAAATCATCAATAATCCCTCCCACCTGTTGCCACAGATTTTCAGTCCCGTTCTTGTGTAATTTGGCATACCTCGGCTTTTTCTCCTTGTTTTCCTTCCTCGTGACTTCTTGACAGCCACCTTTTCCACAGACCATTTCTGATGAGACTTTAGTAAACAGAAGATGGATCAACCTAAGGGCCAGATTCATCTCGCATGTCTTATGTTACGTCTTTGCTGGATTTATTTTTCTATTTCTTAAGGATATGACTTTCAGGTACTGTTCATCTGCTGTAGATAGTTTTGTAGCCCTGCCACTTGTTCATTTTCCTCAAATTTTGGCTAAAGATAGCATTCGAAATTGGTTCTTTTATCCGTTACGTGTAGAGACAACACTGCTTCCTCCTTGAGTTAGTTGCCTGTTTTAAGCTTGAGTGATTCAAGTCAGTATTAAATGGCTTATCAAATATAATTCCTAGAAAATGGACAATGTAAAAGGACCGGGCTGAAAATGAGTGGAAAAGCAGCCAATGTCAATAGAAAAACTTTGAAAGACCTTCAGAAAACCTGGAGAACTATTGCTCAAGAGTACTTAAAACAATTAGTAATGAATAGCAATGTATGAATGGTCTCTATTATCATTTTACATAGCACAATGAAATTTGGTTTGGCTTGCTATTGAGAAAAGAAATAAATGGACTAAATAAGAATACATAAGTTAACCAGAATAAAGAGCATAATATTTAAAAAACGAGTTTTGGCTCAAGACTTTTGCACAGTACTGTATATATTACTGTATAAAATTGTGTGAACTGGGATCAGCTGTAAATGACGTTCATCAGGTGCAAATTTGCAAAGTTTGTGGAGAGTATAAGTGGCAGACGACAGCGTAGAGGAAGGCGGCTCTCCATGCCTGGTCGGCTCACAAGGTGGAGCTGTCGGCCAGCACAGCGTGTGCACGGTGGCGTCCACTCTTCAGAGACAAATGGGATTAAAACATCTTGTCTCATTAGCAGCGACCGGGAGACGAGCTCGAGTCTCCGAGTAGCTGTGAACTAAGCTTTCTGCTCGGACAGTAGGCCGTGTTTGTACAGTAACAACAGCTACAGCTGCCACATGGCCGCAGGAGCCCGGAGTTGTGTGTAGAGTGGAGCAGGTCTCAGAGAGCAGTGTCCGTCTCGGCTATTTCAGCCGGCTCCAGTCCCGTTACATGACAGACGCGCTTCTACCCACGTTGTTCACCGAGAGCTAAAAGCTGCCGAAGATAAGGTTCAGTGTCAGACAACACGAAACGATGCAGTTACCGGCTGCTGTTTGAGAAGACGTGGAGCCGAAGATCTTCGGAGCGCACACCGATGTTATCCACAGCAATAAACATTATAGAGTACAATATTTTGGACTGAGAGGTCAAGCACGGTGTCAGGTAAGTTAACACGATTCATGTTGTGTCCTTTTACTAAGATTTTTCCGTCTGTCAGTGTGATTTGTGAGTTAAGACCGAGGATGAGTGGCGACCAGCAAAACTTTACAGGATTCATTTCACAAAGACCTGAAGATGCGTCCGATGTGGTTTCGTGACACTCTTGTATTACAGTCTGTCAGGACAATGCAGACGTCTTGGATTTATTTCTCAGTAAGCCAGTGAGAAATGACTGGTTCCTCCAGCCGCTAGAGTCAGCGGTGGATTAATAGTGGGAAGGATGAAGGAAACAAATGAGTAGCGATACCCCTCATCAATTATGCCAGACAGCTCAAGCAGACGCATTGTGTAAGACTATAAGAAAACGATTAAAAGTGGTTGGCCGCTGCTAATTTCTTTTTGCCCTGTGCCAAAAATACCCCTGGGTGCAGCTAATAAAATTGAAAAGCTTAAATATTGATTCAGCGCAATCAGTAGATGAATGGCCGAGTAGCCCATTGAGGACGGAGACAAACGCTTCCATGGTTACATCCAGGATCTCCAGTGTGATTACTCCGCTTTGTGTGGGTTTTCGCTCTCCCACTGAAATAAAACAACAACTGCCACACATGGTGATCCGGGGGACCTTCTCATAAAGACTCCGCTGACTAATCTATAGGCTTACTCGGGCCATAAGTAATCTTGGCATACTTTGAGTTGCGCACATGTGCTGCTACTGTTAAAGAAACGAGCGGCGCCTTTAGCTCCATTGTGATGCTGCTTCTTTTTGGGGGGGTATTTTACGCAGATGGCTCCATAATTTACACCAGTTCGTGGGGTGGGGTTTGCAGACCTTAAATAATTGAACATCTCCTCCTGATCTCTAATTGATTTGACATGATGTCATCTTCGTGCGTCCTTTGCAAATCTCTTTTGTTGCGTCCTCTGTGGTGTGGCCAGCAGAGTTAAATCCTTTTTTTTCACTGGGGAGGAAGGGTGGGGAGCTGTTTCTGTATCCATTCAGCGTTTACACCTGCTCTCCATCAGCTGTTTCTTCTGTGAATCTTTGTAGAAATTAGTAAAATTATTTCATCAATTTGTTCCCTCTTCTTTACAAAGAAGCAGCACAAGTTGACAGGGGGTTCACAGTTTTATTCTTTTTAACCTCCTCTCTCCATTCTCATCATTAGAAAGTCATATGTCAGAGTGAGTTTGTTTTTGCAGATTGGGATTCTCTAAGATCCTCACTTGCTCAGAGGTCAGGTCCTTTGTTTGTCGGTGTTTATGTCATTGCCTGGCAGGGGTCAGCCCCCAGTCGCCTGTGCAAGGCACTGAATGTGATTCACTGGGCGGAAACTGTTTTAATGCTTGCCTCTCTTTCCTTCTGTCTCACCTCCCTAATGGCTGCATGGTACAAAGGGGGGCAGTGCCATAAACAGACTATTCATTGATGAAAGGTGTTGGACTGTCGCACGATGCAGAAAGGATGAGACTGATATTTGGTGGGGATGAGAGGTACTCTCGTTTTAGTGTGTGGGGATAGAGTGAAATCGTGGATGAAGGCACCATGCAACAGGCTACACCCCCATTGAATCACTTGCTTCACAAGATATGTGAAGCACATCTTTTATCTGTCTGTCTTTAAATGAATGAAATTTGTGAAGTTTAATTAGAACAATGCATGACTTGAAAGCTACTATCTGTAAACAGATGCCTGTGATATTTTTGTTTACTTATATAAGCAGAAGTTATTTTAAAAAAAAAGTAATTTTGTTTTCATCCACAGTTTTGTGCTTTACTAAACCATCCTTTTGCATGGTAAGAACACAGGATAGTATTGGTCATTTAAAGCAATACATGAAAACTCAAAGAAAAAGATTGGATTTAGTCGGTATAAGTTAAAAATCACATAAAACAATACTTTTATGGTCAGGTTGTCTTTTCAACACCTTGAAAGGGCACTGACTTTGAAATGACCATGTCCTTGAGGCAGATTCTTATTCTTCACATTGAACTTGGCGTTATGCAAGGATCTGGTGTGAAACATGAAAGCAAATTCCTGAAACAGTTATTAGAGTAATTGTTTTTGGGTGCATTTAAAGCTAAAATGTGAAAGGTTTCCCCATACCTTCAGTATCGAAAATATCCCAAAGACATGCATGATTTAACAATGATTACACTAACAATCAAAGACATGACTTTTTGGATTTAAGCTTTTTCTGTATTGTGTATAGTGACTGGATTACAATAATGAATAGGGACAATTTCCGACACTTTGGGGTGATTGTCCTCAAGCAATAGTTATTTCAAATTGAGCTCTTTCAGTTTTTGATATTATTCCAGTGTGTTGCATATCGATTACACAACAGTTGGTATTGTGGGGAAACAAGGCTGCTTTGGGCAGTTTTACTAGGATTTTCATCTCCCTTAGGAGACATTGAAAAGGTACAGAGAACATAAAAATGCAGCACAGTATTTGATGAAAAAAAGTAAATAAAGTAATCTGTACCGTTCATATTTCTGAGTGGAGAATAATTTATTTTTGATGTTGAGATCTTGTTGTATGTCCTGTTGTCTAATTAACATTCAGCATGCTCCTCGTGGCTCCTCAGCAACAAGTGAGACTGGAGCTATGCTAACTTAAAAAGTCGCCCTGCTTTTTATCTGAACTTCGATCATTATGTCTAATACTTCATTGCCTGGCCTGGTGAAGCAAGTTTAAGATTTTGTAAACTGAAAAAATTCAAGCCATGAATAATTCCCTTGAAATGTTATCTCTCTGTTTTACTGTTTTGTTAAATACTTTGTTTTTAAAAAGTCATTTGACAGTTTGTGCTTACACACGGGAAACAGGATCATGGTTTAGTAGCTGTTGTCTTTGGAGAAAAGACACAGGAAAGCGGTGGCCTTTCAGTGATGTCCAGCAATCCTGAGGTCTCTTTAGCGGGCCTAACCAACCACATATTGTTCCCGGTGAGAGGATTCTAGTACGGTCACTGCCGTGAGCTCTCGGCTGTGACCTCTCCATCACATTTCACAACCACAAGCTCATACATGCACACACACACACACACTTGTACTTACACACTTATGGTTATAGTTTCTTCTCTAGGAGCAAAAAGGAGCCCTTGTACTCACTCATCTGTTGAGCATCTCCATTCCAGGACTAAACTTGAACCTGACCTTTTTGGTGGTAAATCAGATAGATTTTAGAGCCTTTACTACCTGCTGTTCTAACTCTGATGCATGACCAGTTCTTCTAAAATTTTACAGAATTGTCAATACAAAATATCAATTGTGGTTTGTTGTATTTATACTACATTCAATTTTATCTACATTTCTATCCTTGCAAGTTCAAGCTGGTCTGTTTCATTTTATCTTGCAAACAGCACGGAAAATCTGTGCACAGCAAAATTTCCTCAGATATCAAAACATAGGGAAAAGTACAAGAACATTCTGGAAGGCTGTGTCCTTTGTTTCACATTAGCTTGGCTAGACTTTGTACAAGTTAAATGGCGTTTTAAAGAGTACTGAAAACATTTTCTTTTCACCAGTCATCGAATAATGTGTTATTCCAAAGCTCCACAGATTTATTTGATGATTACATCTTTGGTTGTTCGTCATTGATTCCATTCTTTTAAACATGAAGACCCCCACCTGGATCCGTTTGTCTGGCGATAAATCCACACATGTTAAAATCCACGTGGAGCCATGTGGAAAGCATCCCGTGGTGCCCTCTGCTTCCCATCCTACTTGAGACAGATCAGGTTGAGTTGCTCACAGCCTCGCATTTGGCTGGAAGGACATCATGGGTATCTAACCTTATAGTGTTTCTTTTTTGTAACCACCACTTCCCCTTTCTAATGACTTTACTTGTGTTATGTGTGTCTGAGTCTGAAAGAGCATGAAAAATAATGAGCTTCAGAAAAGCAGTGTCCTGTCCATATAAAACAAACCTATCGAAGTAGGTCACCAACCTTTTACATCTACAACTCCTGGAAAAACGTTTGGCATCACCACTCTTGGATTCTTTTACTTTGAAGCACATACACAGACCACAGATATGATATAAAAACTACTTTTGTTTGATAGCTGAAGATTCTGGCTTTGTGAAATTCATGTAAAACAGCTCAGTTGTTTTTTAGATTAATGACATTTTTTCCAGATCAATCTGACAAAGAAATTATGCAAAATAATGTTGACTGTTCCCAGTCTAAAATTCAGAGCAAGTGGGAACATTATAAAAGGAAAATATACTAGTAGATGGAAGATGTCACAGCATCAGGAGAGAAAACTCAAAACAATACTCTATGTCTTGAAAATGCACAAGAAAACTAATGAAAAGCAAATGGAGAGAAACACGTTTGTTTGTTTGTTTGTTTGTTTGTTTGTTTGTCACATAACTGAAATGGGCTGAATGAAATGGGATTTACATACAGAAAAGTCAAACTAAAAGCAGCATTACCACCTAAACAGACGAAAACAAGGTTGCAGCGGGCTACAGGGAAGTGATCAAAGACTACGTTTGATTGATTTGGTTGAAGGCGATGTTTAGTGATGAATTACAGGTCTGCACTGGCCAAGGAGATTATGCTGGGACTTTAGTCTGGTGTCATTGCAGTGAAACATAACAATGACCGCCTGAGGAAAATAAGCAGACGTGTATGTGAAATAAAAGACTAAGAGAGATACACATGCACACATTTTGGACACTTTTCTCATTCTGTCAATAGAAAGTAGATTTGGTACATGGCACGCCTTAATCTGCCAAACAGTTTTTTCGTGCCAGCTTGATACACAGTATTACTTTTCATTAATTAAGTCCTTTTTTTTCTCCTTTTTTTTTTTAATGAACATCCTCCAAGTGTGGTGATTCCATATAGTTTTTTTTTAATTTATTTATCCACTAACCCCCTAGTTTGTGTGTAAGACCCATAATTTTACATTTTATTTGCACAAACTTTCCTTCTTTGTTTATCTCTCACTGCTCTCATTGTGCCAATCTTCATCACGTCAGAGGAATTCCTCGTATGTTTGTGTGGCTGATCCAAGCATGCCTGAGAATGTGGTGGGTGTGTTTATTTATGTAAAAAGATGTGCACATCCACTTTCTCTCAGTCTCTGGGTATATGTTAAAAAAAAAGGTTAAAAAAAAAAAAAGCCAGAAAATTCTCATGTTTTGTTGTATGGACACTGGAGAGGACCCCCAAACATGAACATGTGCACCATCTCAAATTCACTGTTACATAACACTTTGGTTGTTTTGAATCACAACAAACTTGATTAACAGCTTGATTTGAGCCATAATCACCATTTATTTTTACTGGTTTTGGTATTTTTCTCTAATAAATGAAATTTCTTGATCTGAGTCGTTCAGGAATTTGCTTCAGCCTCACCGTCTGGCCCTTAGTTTTCAAGAGGCTACAACAGCCTGAAAAAGGGGCTGTCCCACACCTACTGTAGTAAGGATGTGTATAGTGTGTGTGTCCTTATTTAAAAGTGATAGAGTAGAGCTGGGAGAATAGAAGGGAGTCTGAATGGGAAGATTTGGATTCTGCAGGAGAGGAGGCTAGCATGCCAAAAAGTGGGAGAAACAAAAGAATAGAGAACTGTGGCAATGTCAGAAATGCACATAGAACACAAAAAGGAGCATGAGTGAACAAAAGCCCTGCTCCTTAAAATTGTGTGCTGGTCAGTGAATCGTAAAGTCCCGCTTCTTCTCCAATGAAAATACACCCCCGTTCTGGGTTGCCTCTCTGTTTTGTGAACTCTTTTGAAATGCAATTAGCATTTCATCCAGGCCCAACCGGTTACATGCAAGGAAGTAATACCCTTTCTAATTTGGCCCTTTGGTCTGTGAGGCTATGGAGAGCGCAACCTTGTTTAATCCTCTGAAAGTGTTTTTCTGTCTGCCTCCAGCACTGTCTGTCATACAGGCTAATCAGTCAGCCAGTGCTCAAACTGGAAAGCACACTAAACTGCTTGCGCACTGGTCCCTACTCAATTGGAACCACTTTCCTTTTTTTTCTATATCCTTTCCTTCCCACTAAGAAGAAGAAAAATCTCTTGTTTTTGGTTGGGGACGCAAGATGCCATTGGCTCCACTTAAGAGCAGCCGACCACGGCCATATGGACAATACCTCAGGAGATTTCTCCCTCTCTGTGTTTCCTTTTTCACAGCAAAATGCACTTGATTGGCAGTCTCTTGCCGCTGAAGGAGAAATGCCGGGTTTGAAAAGTATCGTCTGACAATAGCTGGAGGGCTGACCTCATGCATTTTTGTTCTTTAGAAAAGTATTCATTGAACAGTTTTCTAAGTCCTCTAATGTGGAATGGCATAATTTTGTTGCAAATCAGGCCATCCTGACTTCACAAAAAACACTTTCTCCATTCTTGTTGGACTAATTTTAAGTTTTCTGTTTTTCCCCCTTCAAATAAATAAGATTCTTTTTTTTTTTCTTTTGCGTAGAGCCCTCCAAAATAAGCCCAGTGAGTAATGCCGAGTTTTTGTTAGATTTAATGATGTATGTTTTAACTCTACTCGCTTATTAAGTTTCTTAATTTCCTCACCCCAACCTCTCCGTATGGCGAGAACATTCACTGATCTAAAAATACCAGAGGCAGAAAGTACATGCGAAGTGCAATTATGGGCTTGTGAGTTGACCGGGAATGACAGCCGCGGCTACGCTGGGCTGAGAATGGACGGTGGGTGGTTTCTGACATTCGGCCCGACACACACTGGCCTGGTGGCATCACTTAGTGTGGAGAACAACTCCAACAGAGACCAAACCAATAAACAGATCAGAGGAGACTCTATGGTTTGGGGCTAAATACATAACAAATACAAACTACCATTTTACAGCAGCTGCTCTATTAAAAGTAATATCCTGCTTATGTATATGCATTAAATTAAATGGTGGTATTATTAATAGGTTTTTTATTCTGTTTTTGGTCTGTTTAATTTTGTGTTAAAGGTGCTAGCCTTATATGAATTCTTGGAGCTCATTTTTAACCCAACTCTGCTTTTTAAAGCTTAAATTATGAGTTGCTCGTATTTTGCATAACCTCTGAATAATAAATTGCTCAGTCTGTCCACAGGGCACTTCCACTTTCCAATTTTTACAACATTGAATGATTGGTTTAGCATGCTATAAATAAAGAGCAGTACACATAAAGGCTTAATATCAGCTCTTTTTGTATGCCTCTTTTTCTGTCAAACCATCTGTCAGTGTGTTGCTGTTTACTTTATCTGTTTATCTTGATTAGTATCATTTATTCGGTCTATTTGCGTGGTCTGTCTTTAGTGTGATTTTTTTTTACTGAGCAGACACACAAGCATTCCAGGAACACTGTTATATTAGTTGATGTTAATGACAGAGCAGTTTCTTTTTGTGGCCAGACTGACTCCAGATCACCAACCCGAGCTGTAAGATTGATGAATGAGATCCTACCACAGGCCTCCCTGTGTCAGAAAGCTGTAGACGGCTTTGTGTTAGCGTATGTGTGTGTAGACACACATACGCTAACACAAAGCCGTGTTTTATACATATATATATATATTTATATATACACACAACCACATAGTCTTCACCATGGGCGTCTCAGGCTCAGGGAAGCCTCGGGGTAGGGATGCTGCATGGGAAAGCCCTTGATTAAAACTCTGCAGACTGTTATCCCACAATATCCTCAACCAAAAAGGAAGTAAGGGTATTGCTTTCCACTTTTACAACTTGCAGTACTAAGTAGTCTCCTCTAAATGATGAGAGGAAAAGCAGAGTGCTTGATTGTGGTTTCAGAGGCTAGGATTTTTTTTTTTACTAAGCTTCCAGTAGCAAAAAGGGTTGACAGATGCTGTCTTTGATAAGTCAAAGAAGTAAGACAAATTTCCTATATGAAGAGAAGAGAAAAATTTAACTCAGTCACTGTCAAGCATTAGAGTCTGTAAGAACACTGCAAAAACTACTTGAATTGAAGTCTGTAAGCTTCATGTACCTTGCATCAAATATCAAACACACCCTCCTGCTGGTTCAACCCCTCCACCCCTCGAACATGCACCTGTAGGGTCAAAGGGAAGGAAGATTTTGGACCCTAACTAATCTGCACTGCCCTAACAAACCATTGCAAACAGTAGTCGTTTGACAGAACTTGCATTTACTTCTTTAACTCAGTCACCTGACTTACTGCAGCTTACACACGGTGAATCTTGCACTGTCACGCTTACTACCACTGAAAAGTCTTAGGCTTATAATGAATAATTGATGGTAAAGATTACAACGCTGAGGCCACTGTCAGGAGAAACTCTAGAGATATCAGCAACAAGCTCTGACCCCAGGAGCAGCCCTGCAACCAGACACCTCCTCAGCACCTCTGATAGGGATATCCA